>JBAIAC010000209.1:0-54958 GCA_037349315.1 Chelydra serpentina
GCCGGCCTCCAAGGGGCTGCGGGTCGGGAGTGACGGGCACCGGCAGGGCCGGCCTCCAAGGGGCTGCGGGTCGGGAGTGAGGGGCACCGGCAGGGCCGGCCTGCAAGGGGCTGCGGGTCGGGAGTGAGGGGCACCGGCAGGGCCGGCCTCCAAGGGGCTGCGGGTCCGGGAGTGAGGGGCACCGGCAGGGCCGGCCTCCAAGGGGCTGCGGGTCGGGAGTGAGGGGCACCGGCAGGGCCGGCCTCCAAGGGGCTGCGGGTCGGGAGTGAGGGGCACCGGCAGGGCCGGCCTCCAGGGGCTGCGGGTCGGGAGTGAGGGGCACCGGCAGGGCCGGCCTTCAAGGGGCTGCGGGTCGGGAGTGAGGGGCACCGGCAGAGCTGGCGGGGGGGAGCAGGGCCAGGCTAGCAGGGGGCTGCGGGTTGGGAGTGAGGGGCACTGGGAGGGCTGGGGGGGGGGCAGGGCAGGGCTGGCAGGGGCTGCGGGTTGGGAGTGAGGGGCACCGGGAGGGCTGGGTGGGGCAGGGGGCTGCGGGTCGGGAGTGAGGGGCACTGGGAGGGCTGGGGGGGGGCAGGGCAGGGCTGGCAGGGGCTGCGGGTTGGGAGTGAGGGGCACTGGGAGGGCTGGGGGGGGGCAGGGCAGGGCTGGCAGGGGCTGCGGGTCGGGAGTGAGGGGCACTGTTGGGGGCTGGGTGGGGGGCTGGGTTTATGGTCTCCGCCAGGGCCCCCGCTTGTGTACCCCTGGGTGCTCAGTCCCCCCACACACACACACTCTGTGACCACACCCAGCGGCACATCACAGCGTGGGTGTGTCATGCTGCCCCCCCCAGCACCCCAAAAACACCAGGGGACCCCCCCTCGCACCAGCCTCCTTGACCCCCCTTTGCCGGGTGATGGCCCCGAAAGACTCATCCGCTCTCTGGGCTTCTCGGCGCTTTGCTCTGGGTTTGTGCAGCTCCGAGCGCCGGTCGGGGGGGGGGGGGGGCTGAGCGGTGCCCCCCCCCCGTCAATCTCGCCACATACGGCCCGGCACCCCCCGTCACATCAGTCGCCAGGGAGCCCCTGGGCAGCCAGGTGTGCAAACACACACAGCGGGTGTGACTCACAATCCCTCGCACACTTGCCCCCCCGACTCACAATCACCCCCCCCCCCAGGCTAGCAGAGCTCAGCCCCTCAGTGGCCTCCCAAGGGCAGGTGCTGCAGCAGGTGTGGGGAGACCCCCCCCCCCCCCCCCCCCCCCGTCGTCGGCACCACCAGCCCCTGGGCCCTGGGAGGTGGTTGTGGGGGAGCAGGGAGGAAAGGGTTAAAAGGGGGAGGGAGCCCCAGGACCGCAGCTGATTGGCTGGGGGATGGCTACATTCCTCCCGTCAGAGCCCAACCCTGCCTCCCCATTGGCCGAGGCGCCAGACACCAGATCCACATGGTGGGGTTGCAGGAAGGGGAGGGGGGATTTTCCCCCTGGCCCTGAGATGCGGCCACCTCTGGGGCAGGGCGGCTGGTGACCCGGGGACCCCTCGCCCGGCGCCGAGATGCGCCCACCTCTGGGGCGGGGCGGCTGGTTACCCGGGGACCCCTCGCCCCAGATGCGCCCACCTCTGGGGCGGGGCGGCTGGTGACCCAGGGACCCCTCGCCAGGCGCTGAGATGCGGCCACCTCTGGGGCGGGGCGGCTGGTTACCCGGGGACCCCTCGCCCCAGATGCGCCCACCTCTGGGGCGGGGCGGCTGGTGACCCAGGGACCCCTCGCCAGGCGCTGAGATGCGGCCACCTCTGGGGCGGGGCGGCTGGTTACCCGGGGACCCCTCGCCAGGCGCTGAGATGCGCCCACCTCTGGGGCGGGGCGGCTGGTGACCCAGGGACCCCTCGCCAGGCGCTGAGATGCGCCCACCTCTGGGGCGGGGCGGCTGGTGACCCAGGGACCCCTCACCCGGCGCCGAGATGCGGCCACCTCTGGGGCGGGGCGGCTGGTTACCCGGGAACCCCTCGCCTGGCGCTGAGATGCGCCCACCTCTGGGGCGGGGCGGCTGGTGACCCAGGGACCCCTCGCCCGGCGCTGAGATGCGGCCACCTCTGGGGCGGGGCGGCTGGTTACCCGGGGACCCCTCGCCCCAGATGCGCCCACCTCTGGGGCGGGGCGGCTGGTGACCCAGGGACCCCTCGCCAGGCGCCGAGATGCGCCCACCTCTGGGGCAGGGCGGCTGGGTACCCGGGGACCCCTCGCCCGGCGCTGAGATGCGCCCACCTCTGGGGCGGGGCGGCTGGTGACACCCTCCCCGACGCAGATGTAGGACCCGAGGGGTTGGGGGGGGGAGTTGGGCAGCTTCCCCCTCCCCCCCCCCCCGCTCCTTTGCTGGCCCTTTAAATCCCCCCCACCGATCCACCCCTCTCACCCCCCCCCTTGCAGAGCCATCAATCAGCTCCGGCAGCAGCCGCATGGCACGGGGTGTTTGGCCAGGAGCAGCAGCAGCGCCGGGGGCCGAGCCGGGGGGTGTCTCTCCGGGCTGCCCGCCCCCCCGCCCCGGCAGGAGCAGAAGAAGAAACCGGAGCCGGGGGGGGCATTTGCTCCCCCCCCCCCCTTTTTGCAATTTCCAGCTCTCAAGTCAGGGCAGTTTGCCTGGCTTTTTGCAAAGCCAAACTCCTGCTTCTTGCACGTGTCTCCCTTGGGAAATGGGGGGGGGGGTTCAAACCCAGCCCCCCACCCCCTAAAACCCCCTGCTCTAGGGGCTAATTGCACAGAGGGACCCTGCTAATTATTTTTTTTTTTTGCATGTTCCAGTTGCTTTGCACTGGGGAGGAAAATCCATTTGCTGGAAGTCCCCCCCCCCCTTTGCTTTTCCTGCAAGTCCTCAAAGAACCCCCCCCCCCAGTGCGTTAACATGCCCCCCCCCCTTGCGACACCAATCTCTGGCTCCGGGGCTGCAAAGTCGCTCCCTTCCCTTGGCTTTCCGGGCCCGCTTCGGAGCCGGGGGGCGCCCCCCGCCCGCGGGGGACGGCGGCTCTGGGACTAGCGACCCCCCCCCCCGGTTCGCGTTTGTCCGCCCGGCGACAAGCGCGGAGAGCCGAGCGGCGGGCCGCTTCGGGGTGAGGCTCCAAACTCCCGAGACGTTTCGGCTGCAAGAAAAGCAACGTCTGGTCCCCCCCCCCCACTTCTCTTCGCTGGCGTCCAGGTTTGCACCAAGAAACCGCATGGAAAAAACAAACCGCGGCTGATTTATTTCGCTTCTCTTCATGTGACTTCCATTAAAATCCAACCCGGAGCCGATTGCAAAAGAAGAAATTCGTGTCCTAGTGCAAACAAGGCTGCGGCGCGGGCCTACCTCTGCAAAGCTGGGTGGGTTTTTCCCCCCCCCTGCAGCCGTGCGAGATTGCAAGGAGCGTTGTATTTGCACGCCGGCTGCCGAGGGGTGTGCGAAGTTTGCCCCTTGGCTCGTGCGTGGCGAGGCGACTTCGGCTGCAAAGTGACCGGCCGTGAAATCGCGGAGAAGCGGGGCCAGGCTGCCCGGCGCGAACGCGTGCAGGACGCGAGAGAAGCCAGCCTTCGATGCTCGTGGGCCTCCGGGGGGGGGCGAATGCACTAAATCTCTGCCCCCCTGAAGGGGGTCCTAGCTTGTCTTAAAAGGGGGGGTCGTGCAACAGGAGAGGCATGAACTCCTGGGAAGCCGACGATCCGGGCGCAGAGGGGGCGTGAAACCCGTGGCACCCCCCGCAGCGCGGCACCCCGAAAGAGGCGGTGGCGAACGGGGGGGACGCGTGTTGAATTGCCCCCCGCCCCCAAACCTCGCCCCCCCCCCCCCCTGCAGCGGGCCGCGTGGGCGTTGCAAACGGCACCGGCGTGCGGGGGGGGCGATGCCTTAACTCTGCCCCTGACTTGGCGAGCCATGGAGGAGACGGGCGCGGAGGGCGACCGGCCCATGGCCGACGTCCGCCTCTGCGGGCACCTGCGGAAGCAGACGTCGCAGCGGCGCCGGTTTTTCGTACTGCGGGACGCCAGCGCCCGGGGGCCGGCCCGCCTGGAGTACTACGACAGCGAGAAGAAATTCGGGGCCGGGGGGGCCCGCCCCAAGCGCAGCTTCCCCCTGGCCGGCGCCCTGAACATCAACAAGCGGGCGGACGCCCGGCACCGGCACCTGGTCGTGCTCTACGGCCGGGACGGCACCTTCGGGCTGGCGGCCGAGAGCCCGGACCAGCAGGAGGCCTGGTACCGAGCCATGGTGGAGCTGCGCGCCAAGGGTGAGGGGCAGGCCAGGGGGCTGCAGACCTGGCATGTGGGGTAGTGTGGGCAGTGGGGTGACTGAAAAATGCAATTGGGCGGCCCACGGCCAGGAAGAAAACCCAGGAGTCCTGGCTCCCAGCGCCCCCTGCTCTGACCCACCAGCCCTGACTCCCCTCCCAGAGCCGGGGAGAGAACCCAGGAGTCCTGGTTCCCAGCCCCCCCTGTGCTAACCACCAGCCCCCACTCCCCTCCCCAGAGCTGGGGAGAGAACCCAGGAGTCCTGGTTCCCAGCCCCCCCTGCTCTCACTCACCAGCCCCCACTCCCCTCCCAGAGCCGGGGAGAGAACCCAGGAGTCCTGGCTCCCAGCCCCCCCTGCTCTCACCCACCAGCCCCGACTCCCCTCCCAGAGCCAGGGAGAGAACCCAGGAGTCCTGGCTCCCAGCCCCCCTGCTCTCACTCACCAGCCCCGAATCCCCTCCCAGAGCTGGAGAGAGAACCCAGGAGTCCTGGGCCAGGCCCCCCCTGCTCTAACCCACCAGCCCCCACTCCCCTCCCAGAGCCGGGGAGAGAACCCAGGAGTCCTGGCTCCCAGCCCCCCCTGCTCTAACCCACCAGCCCCCACTCCCCTCCCAGAGCCAGGGAGAGAACCCAGGAGTCCTGGCTCCCAGCGCCCCCTGCTCTAACCCACCAGCCCCCACTCCCCTCCCAGAGCCGGGGAGAGAACCCAGGCGTCCGGGGCCAGGCCCCTGTAGATCGGTTGGTCTCTATTGCACATGGCACCGGCCGGGCGCGGGCCATGCGGGGCTAAGGGGAGAGATTGGCCCAATTCCTCGGCTGGCTCTTGGAACCCGGTCAGGGCTTTTATCCGCCCCCGTCCTGCCTCTTCCGCGGCTGGACTTCGCCCATATGAGATTTGGGAAACAGAACCCAGCCCCCACCTGGAGTCGGGGAGAGAACCCAGGAGTCCTGGCTCCCAGCACCCCAGCTCTCTCCCTGGCTCTGGGAGGGGAGTGGGGGCTGGTGGGTCAGAGCAGACCAGGCTGGGAGCCAGGACTCCTGGGTTCTCTCCCCGGCTCTGGGAGGGGAGTGGGGGCTGGTGGGTTAGAGCAGGGGGGCTGGGAGCCAGGACTCCTGGGTTCTCTCCGTGGCTCTGGGAGGGGGGCTGGGAGCCAGGACTCCTGGGTTCTGTCCCCGGCTCTGGGAGGGGGCTGGTGGGTCAGAGCAGACGGGGCTGGAGGCCAGGACTCCTGGGTTCTCTCCCTGGCTCTGGGAGGGGAGTGGGGGCTGGTGGGTTAGAGCAGGGGGGGCTGGGAGCCAGGACTCCTGGGTTCTCTCCCCGGCTCTGGGAGGGGAGTGGGGGCTGGTGGGTTAGAGCAGGGGGGGCTGGGAGCCAGGACTCCTGGGTTCTCTCCCCGGCTCTGGGAGGGGAGTGGGGGCTGGTGGGTTAGAGCAGGGAGGGCTGGGAGCCAGGACTCCTGGGTTCTCTCCCCGGCTCTGGGAGGGGAGTGGGGGCTGGTGGGTCAGAGCAGGGGGGGCTGGGAGCCAGGACTCCTGGGTTCTCTCCCCGGCTCTGGGAGGGGTGGCGGGGCTGGTGGTTAGAGCAGGGGGGCTGGGAGCCAGGACTCCTGGGTTCTCTCCCCGGCTCCGGGAGGGGAGTGGGGGCTGGTGGGTCAGAGCAGGGGGGCCTGGGAGCCAGGACTCCTGGGTTCTCTCCCTGGGCCCTGCAGGGGAATATTCCAGGAAATATTAAATATTCAGTTCTGTTTCCAGGTATCAAAATTACCTCCCCCCTTTGCCCCCCCCCCCCCCGGCCATTTCCCTCCTTGGCTGTACCCCCCTCCCCTGGGTCCCCATGGAAACAGTCAGTCGCCAGGGTGACGTGGGTGGTTGCCACGGCGCTGGGACCTTTGGGTCTGTTTATTCCTTGGTCCTGTTTTCGCACCTGTCCCCACCGCCAGCCCCCGTTCCCCCAGCCCTGTGCCCGTATCCAGGCTCTGCCGCAGCTCAACGTGGGTCCCCGGGTAACCAGCCGCCCCGCCCCAGAGGTGGGCGCATCTCGGCGCCGGGCGTGGGGCCCTGGGTCACCCGTCGCCCCGCCCCAGAGGTGGGCGCATCTCAGCGCCGGGCAAGGGGTCCCCGGGTAACCAGCCGCCCCGCCCCAGAGGTGGGCGCATCTCGGGGCCGGGCGAGGGGTCCCCGGGTAACCAGCCGCCCCGCCCCAGAGGTGGGCGCATCTCCGCGCCGGGCGAGGGGTCCCCGGGTAACCAGCCGCCCCGCCAAGCACCGTCACTGCCCCCTCCCCAGAGCCAGCCGCATTCCCCGCCCCACTTTAACCCTCTCCTCCCTTCCCGCAGGCCTGTCGCCGCCGGGGAGCGGGGGCGGCGCCGCCCTTCCGGGAGGTGTGGCAGGTGACCCTGCGCCCCAAGGGGCTGGGGCAGTCCCGGAGCCTGGTGGGCGTCTACCGGCTATGCCTGGCGGAGAGCACGGTGGAGCTGGTGCGGCTCGGCGCCCCGGCCCCGTGCCTGGTGTTGCAGTTGCTGAGCGTCCGGCGCTGCGGCCACTCGGAGAACTTCTTCTTCCTGGAGGTGGGGCGCTCGGCCGCCACGGGCCCCGGCGAGCTGTGGATGCAGGTGGAGGACCTGGTGGTGGCCCGGCACATCCACGAGACCATCCTGGAGGCCATGAAGCGGCTGAGCGAGGCCTGCCGGGGGCGGGGCCGGGGCCAGGGCTCCGCCCCTGTCTCGGTGCCGGCCCGGCGCCGGCCCCCGGCCCAGCCGCCGGGCCCCGGGCGCCGCCGGCCCGACGGGGAGGAGGCCCCGGCGTCCTCGGACGAGGGCGGCTCCCCGGCCGGCAGCCCGGAGCCGGCGGGCTCCCCGGAGCGGGGCAAAGGCGCCGGGCGGAGGGCCCCGGATCCTGGCTACATGGCCATGCTGCCCGGGGCGGCGGGGCAGCCGGACTACGTGCCCATGAGCCCCGGCGGCCTCTCCCCGCCCCGGGGCGAAGCCGCCGGCTACATGCTCATGTCCCCCAGCGGCCGCTGGGCCCCCGAGTACGTCAACATGTCCCCGCTGTGCCGCTCGGCCGGCAGCACCCCCCCGCGCCGCAGCCCCCCGCCCGGCGCCCCCGGGGAGCCCCCTGCCCCTTCCGCTCCCTGCCGCGGTCGTACAAGCCGGGGGCCCATCTGGCCGGCCCCGGGCGCCTCTTCTCTTCCTCCTCCTCCTCCTCCACCAGCAGCGAGAGTTTGGAGGGAACGGTGCCCCGAGCCCCGGGGAATACGTCAGCATCGAGTACCGGGCGGCCGGGGCGCGGGGCCCCCCTGCCTGGGAGGAGCCAGGACTCAACTACGTCGCCTTGGACCTGGCCCGGGGAGGAGGCGGCCCGGACGGGCGCCCCCGGGCGGCCGGCGGCCCCAGCCCCCAGGCCTACGCCAGCATCGATTTCCACCGCTGCCCGGGGCACCGGGGCGGAAGGGACGGGCCAGGTACGTGGCGGGGCTGGGGGGGTTACGGGGTCGGGGGGAGCTGCAGAAGTTTCTAAAGGGGACCCCCAGCCAATTTTAAAAAAACCAACAGTTTCAAATATGTTTTTTTGGGGGTGAGGCCAGGGATTTTCCCTTTTAGAAACTGCCTTTCCCCCCTTTCGAAACTGCCTTTTTGGGGACGGGGAAAGATTTTCCCCTCCAAAACACAGGTGTTTATTAACACGACTGACGGTGGGGGACGGTCAGACGTGGGATTTGTTGCCTGAGCAACAAAACGTCCATTCTAGAAACTGCCTCTTTTTTGGTCCGGGTCACCCCTAGAAACCGTCATTTTGGGGGGGTGTTGGTGGGTCCCTGCCCCTCGCCAGTGGGCGTGTGAATTGCTCCCCGAATAAGTTGACACGTAGTCACGCCGCTCTTGGGGCATTGCACTAGAAACAGACTCTTCTTACCGTGCAAGGAGATGTTCCCCCTTAGAAACCGCTTTTTTCTGTGGGATCCCTCGAAACTCTCCTCCCCCCGTCCCATGTTGTCTCTTATTTTTCTGGTGGCAGAGAAGCAGCCCGCCGGTTCTAGGCCTGCTTCCTTCGCTCCGAACGGAGGAGAGGAAACGGAGAGACACTGGCTGGAAAGGTTTATTTCCCCCCCCCCCCCTTCTCTTTTTCGGCTGTTTTGTTCCTTTCTTCCTGCCTGGCTGCAGCGTGTGTCTGCTGCATTCCCCTCTCCTCCTTCCTGCCTTCCGACCCGTCCGGAGCCACATGGCTTTCTTTTCTTCCTTCTGCCCCTGTGCCAGGCGAGGGAAACTGAGGCACATGGCTTGTTAGTGGCCAACGCATGTTGGCATTCAGGGATGGCGAGGGCTCCCCGTATAACCAGCCACCCCGCCCCAGAGGTGGGTGCATCTCAGCACCGGGCGAGGGGTCCCTGGGTAACCAGCCACCCCGCCCCAGAGGTGGGCGCATCTCAGCGCCGGGCGAGGGGTCCCCGTATAACCAGCCATCCCACCCCAGAGGTGGGCGCATCTCAGCGCCGGGCGAGGGGTCCCTGGGTAACCAGCCGCCCCGCCCCAGAGGTGGGCGCATCTCAGTGCCGGGTGAGGGGTCCCCGTATAACCAGCCATCCCACCCCAGAGGTGGGCGCATCTCAGAGCCGGGTGAGGGGTCCCTGGGTCACCAGCCGCCCCGCCCCAGAGGTGGGTGCATCTCAGTACCAGGCGAGGGGTCCCTGGGTAACCAGCCGCCCCGCCCCAGAGGTGGCTGCAGCCAGGGCATTAATACCGGACTGAACCTTTCTCGACTCTCCCTTTCAGGGTGCTGAACCCTTTGCTGTCTGTGCGGCCTGGTGACTTTGGGGTTCCCCCGGCTCGGGACCAACTCTCCACCCCAGAGCTGGTCGCATCGGGACACCTGCTGCCTGATACCTCCGCAGACGACGCACGTCGGTTTCCTCCCGATGGACCATGAACCCCTTTAAGTGCCTTTGTTTTGGGGGCGCGGCCCTCGGGCCGGGGGTGTGGAGATCAAGCCAAAGACAGACTCACGTTTTGGGGGGGGCTGGTGCCTTGCTCTCCGTGTGTCTTGTGGGTCTGCTGGGGGGGACGCCATAGAACCTGACCGTGGCTTGAGGTGTGAAGGTCCCCCCCAGTTTTGGGGATCCCCCTGTACCGAAGCCAATTCTTGACTCCTATTTTTGGAGGGGCATCTCCCCAGTTTCCCACCCCTTGGGATGGAGATTTTTCAGGGGGGCTGATGCCTTATTTGCAGGGTTTGCCCTCCCTCTGTGTTGGGGTCACCCCTTTGCCCCCATCAACCCTCTGGTGCCTTCATGTCCCCCCCAAGTGTGTCTGTTTTTTGGGGTACACCCCAGAGGCTCCCCCCATCTGCGCAGTTTTGTTCCCCCACCCCAGCATTGGGGGGAGAATTGTGCCCTCGCGCGTATCCAAAGTGCCCCGCTGCAGATGGGGGTGTCGTGGGGGGGCACTTTGGATACGCGCGGCTTGGGTTCGAATTTGGGGTCCGCTCTGTGCTTCTGAATTGCACCTGTTTGGGTTTTTTGCACTCGCTTGGCAACGTTTCGTGTCAAACCCCGTCACTGATCCCCCGTTGCGTGTCCGAGGGGCCAGGCCGGGCGCTCGCGTTGCGGGATATCGGGCGCTGGATTTTGGGGGGCCCTCGTGGGCGAGAGGGGAGCTGTAGGAATTTGGGGGGGGTTGGTGGCTGCCGGGAGCTCCGGTTCTTTCCCCTCCTCGGCGCGATTGCTGATGCGTCCGACCCCGAAACGCTCTTTCCCCAGCGAAGAGGCTTTGCGCGTTCACCGTCTGGGGCCGGTCGCAGACGTTCGCCCGAAGCGAGCCCAGGGGCTTCGGGAACACGGCTGGGACCGGGAGCCGACGCGGGTTTGGGGGTTTAATACAATCTCCGCCCGGCGCTGGGCAAACCAGGTTTCGCAGCCGGGGCTTCGGGCCGTCTTCGCGGCGTTGAGTGTAACTGTGGCGTCCTCGGGGGGTTTCCCGGGGGGGGGTTTCCAGGCACAAACCTCCCCCAGAACGAGGTTTTCAGCCCCCTAACTCCAGCAAACCCCTCACGGCTAAGAGAGCCCCAGGCCCCGCGGCGGGACGGGGGCGTTTACCCCCCCCCCCCGGCTAGCAAGCCAGGCCCGGCGCCGTGGGGGGGCTGCTGCCGATTGCAAAACTGGTTTCTAATCCAGCGGCGTATTTTGCAGGGCTGGGGAACGTGGTGGCTGGTTTTTTGGGGTCTGCCCAATGGGGGGTGGTTTTCTTGCCGCCCCCATTGCGCCGGGGGGGGGTCAAAGCGGCCCTTTGGCTGTCAGTAAAATCAGAGGGGAGCGAGATCATCCCCGGGGAGAGACCCAGGAGGGCGGGGCTGATGGAAGTGTGGCCATTTTGGTGGGGCCTACAGAATTAGGGGCCCCCCCCCCCAGTTAACCTAGGTACTAGCTGCCTCCCCCAACCCTAAGTGCCTGAGTGAACCTGCTGGCTGCTGCCCCCCCCGCACTTTGCAGACTGCCCCCGTCTCCTGACCGGGGGGGGGGGGGGGGCTGTAACAAACGCTGAATTTGCTGCTCTTTTGTGATGTTCAAATAAAAGGTTGGAAGAAACTCGGGGCCGCTGTGTTGTTTTTGGGGCCGTGTCGTCCCCCCCCCCCCGGAGCCTTGGGGGGTCTAACTCCCAGCAGCTCCCCCCCCCCCCCCAACGCAGGCCAGAGGCTCCGCCCAGCACATCCCCTCGCCAGTAGCTGCTGGGTAACGGCCCAACTACTGCTACGCAGCGTGTGGGGGGGAGTCGCTCCCTGAGCCCCAGTGAGCCCCTAGTCTCAGGGGGGGGGCGTTATTGGCTAACACAAAGCAGGGAGGGCACAGGAATGGTAAATGGGGGGAGGGAGGCCAGGCAGCCCCGAATCCTGTGGAGTTTGGGGGACAAGAAGGGAAGTGGGGGGCCAGAGCTCCTGGCCTGGGGAGGGGTGGGGAGAGATGGGCTCTTGCCCCTAAGTGCCAGCGGGGGGCCCAGACCCGCAGGGAGGGGGGAGATTTACCTCTTCCTGCCATTAGGGGGCACAAGAGCCCTGGGAGCCAGGGGGAGAACCCAGGAGTCCTGGCTCCCAGCCCCCCCTGCTCTAACCACCAGCCCCCACTCCCCTCCCAGAGCCAGGGAGAGAACCCAGGAGTCCTGGCTCCCTGCCCCCACTGCTCTAACCACTAGCCCCCACTCTCCTCCTAGAGCCAGGGAGAGAACCCAGGGAGTCCTGGCTCCCAGCCCCCCCTGCTCTAACCCACCAGCCCCCACTCCCCTCCCAGAGCCAGGGAGAGAACCCAGGAGTCCTGGCTCCCTGCCCCCACTGCTCTAACCACTAGCCCCCACTCTCCTCCTAGAGCCAGGGAGAGAACCCAGGAGTCCTGGCTCCCAGCCCCCCTGCTCTAACCCACCAGCCCCCACTCCCCTCCCAGAGCCAGGGAGAGAACCCAGGAGTCCTGGCTTCCAGCCCCCCTGCTCTGACCCCCCAGCCCCTGCTCCCCTCCCAGAGCCAGGGAGAGAACCCAGGAGTCCTGGCTCCCAGGCCCCCTGCTCTGACCCCCCAGCCCCTGCTCCCCTCCCAGAGCCAGGGAGAGAACCCAGGAGTCCTGGCTCCCAGGCCCGCTGCTCTCACCCACCAGCCCCCACTCCCCTGCCTGAGCCGGGGAGAGAACCCAGGAGTCCTGGCTCCCAGGCCCCCTGCTCTAAGCCACCAGCCCCCACTCCCCTCCCAGAGCCGGGGAGAGAACCCAGGAGTCCTGGCTCCCAGCCCGCCCTGCTCTAACCCACCAGCCCCCACTCTCCTCCCAGAGCCAGGGAGAGAACCCAGGAGTCCTGGCTCCCAGCCCCCCCTGCTCTAACCCCCAGCCCCCACTCCCCTCCCAGAGCCAGGGAGAGAACCCAGGAGTCCTGGCTCCCAGCCCCCCCTGCTCTAAGCCACCAGCCCCCACTCCCCTCCCAGAGCCGGGGAGAGAACCCAGGAGTCCTGGCTCCCAGGCCCGCCCTGCTCTAACCCACCAGCCCCCACTCTCCTCCCAGAGCCAGGGAGAGAACCCAGGAGTCCTGGCTCCCAGGCCCGCTGCTCTCACCCACCAGCCCCCACTCCCCTGCCTGAGCTGGGGTGGGGGCGGCTGGTTACCCGGGGACCCCTTGCACGGCCCCAAGATGCGCCCACCTCTGGGGGGGGGCGGCTGGTCACACTCTGCCCCACGGTTCCGGTCACTCAGACCCAGGGACGAGGTTTGCCGGGGGGGTCGCTGAGCCCAACTCGAGTCTCCTGGGGTTTCTTGTGGGGGCGGGCGGGGGGGGGGGGGGGGAACTGGGCCGAGGGCTCGGACGGGCCAAGCCGGGCACCAGGAGCCCCCCGGGGCTGTGTTTGGGGGAGCCGGACGCGGTGCCCCCTGGGCCGGTGCCAAATGGCGCCAGATCTCGCCCAGTGGGGTGGGGGGGTCGTTCCCCCCGCTGGGCAGAGGCAGGCGACCCCCGAACCTCTGGCCCCAGTGCCGGGGGGGGAGAGATGGCAGAGCTGGGGGGCCCAGGCTCCCAACAGCCGGCCCTGCCCCAAACCCCCAGGAGTTTGGGGGAGATGAGAACCCGGGGAGGGAGGGGAAAAGGGGACACGGAGCCCCTGTTGGATGGGGGGGGGCAGGGTGGGGGGAGGGAGCGGGGCCAAGCTGACTGTGTGTAGGGGAAACTGAGGCTGGCACTAGGAGGGAAATAGCCCTGCCCCTGGCTCCCAGGCGTGGGGCAGTTGGGGGGTGGCAGACACCAGCCTGGAGCCCAAGGGAGGTGGTTCATTTACCTCTTTATTCCACTAGAGGGCACAACAACCCTGGGAGCCAGGAAAGAACCCAGGAGTCCTGGCTCTCCCCTCCCCCTCCCTAACCCACCTGCCCCCACTCCCCTCCCAGAGCCGGGGAGAGAACCCAGGAGTCCTGGCTAGCAGCCCCCACTCCCCTCCCAGAGCCGGGGAGAGAACCCAGGAGTCCTGGCTCCCAGCCCCCCCACTCTGACCCACCAGCCCCCACTCCCCTCCCAGAGCCGGGGAGAGAACCCAGGAGTCCTGGCTCCCAGCCCCCCCTGCTTTAGCCACCGGAGAGCCCCAGAAGCTGTGGTCCCTCTCCCAAGGAGGCGGGTTGGGGGGCACCTGGGGACCCCCTACAGGAGGGGAATCGGGGGCTGGGGCGGTGGGGACGGGGGGCGCAGCTTGGGGGGGGGGGGCACCGTCCCACGGCGGCCCCCAGCCAGTCGTCGCTTGGTCGGGGCAATCTGCCCAGGGAAATGTAGGGGGGGCATTAAGGAAAGGGGGGGGCAAGTGGGGGCTCTCTCTTCACCTGTGGCCTCACTGAGCCCCACACAGCCCCAGTGCCCCACAGCCGCCGGCTGCCCCGGGACCCCCAGTGCGGCGACCCTGCCTGAGTCTGCAGGGAGCCTGAGCCCGTTGCTCCAAGAGCGCCCCAATTTTCTCCCTGCAGGGAAATAAAACAGCCCCCCCGTTTGAGATCAATCCCCCCCCCCCCATTACTACCCCACATCTGCCCACAACCTGACCCCGCCCCACAGCCCAAGGGAGCTCGCGTGGGTGCCAAGCCCCACGACACAGACGCTGGAGGAGACAGGGGGGCTGAGCAACAGGAGCTGGGCTCGGTCTGAGGATCCCACTTCTGCCACCAAGGAGTTTTCCAACGGGTGCCCCACCCTCGCTATGGGGTGGGGGGGCAGGGCCCCCCGCTGTACCGTCTGTTCTGCTTGGGGATGAGCCGGGCCCCTCAGTGGGGGAGCTCTCAGCAGTGTCCAGCCCGCACAGGGCCCGGGGCGTTCTAGTCCCTGGCCCCCCGGCCGCGCCATTAGTGCCAGGGCCCCCACCCCTCAGATCTTGCCGGAGGTGCCCTCGGGGGGCGGCGGCTTCTTCGGGGGCTGGGCCGCAGTCAGCAGGGCCTGGACGGTCCGGGCCAGCGGCGCCAGGCTCTCCTCGTCCAGGACATGCTGGGGTTGGCATAGGGCTTCCTGGGAGGAGAGAGGAGACGTTAGAGGGGGAGGCCGGGGGTGGGCGTGGGGAGGCGGCTACCCGGCCCTCCACCACTGGGGGGCGCCGGTGGAATAAACCCACCGCTCACGGGGGGAGGCAAGTTATTCGGCGAGGGGGAGATTTTCGAGCAGCCGGGACGCCGGGCCAGATGGGCCCCTCGAACCGAGCCATTCCAGCGCGTCCTGGGCGAGGCTGACCGTGACCCAGGGCAGGTTCTGGGCGGCGCCCGGCCCAACGGGGCCCCCGGTGACCCGCGACCGGCCCCCCACCCCAGCCCCACGGGGCCAGCGGGCCCCCGCCCGGCAACGCCAAAGCACAGACAAGCCAACGCAAACCAAGACAAAAGCCACACGGTGGGTTGGAGGCGCTGCATTTCTCAGCGACCGCGACAGCGCGGGGGGCAGGACACACACGCGGCGGCCGGGAGAGGGGGCGGGGGCGCACGTACAACAGGAAATCGCCGGGAGAGGGGGCGCGTCCGAGACCCACACGCTATTTACAGGTTTGTACACGCCGGGCCCGGCAGACGGGCTCGGCCTTCCAATATATATATCAAATATAGAGCCGTATAATTTAACCGCGTTAAGGCAGCCGAACCGCGCCGGCGGAGGGGGGGCGGGCGCGGGGCACTGTGAGGCACTGGGGAAGGGGGCTGGCTCGCCCCCCGAGGGGGAGCCCGGAGCGGGGCCCACACCAGGAGCCGGGTTGGAAGGCGGCCAAGGGCCGGGCAGGGGGGCGCCGGTGAAGCCCCCGAATCGACCCCGCCCCCCACCCCGCCGTGGGTCTCTCTAAGGCACTAGGGAGGGCCGGGCCCCCCCGCGGCCCCTCAGAAGCCCCCGAGCTTGCAATAGGCCAGGAAAAGCAGCGACATCACGGAGACATAGAAGAGGGCGAAGCCGGCGAGGTGGCCGGGCGGGGCGGGCGCGGCGCGGGCAGCGGCGGGGCTCTCCTCCTCGGCCGCGGGGCGCAGCAGGGCCCGCACGGTGCCCCGGACCCGCCCGGCGTCCCCCTGGAGCACGTCGGAGGCGGAGCAGAGGGCGACCTGGGCCCGGCGAGAGAGACAAAGACAGGAGAGAGGTTAAGGGAGCTGCTGGGGGGCTGGCACCGGGGGGGGGGGGGGGGGGGGCATGAGACCGGCTGGGCCCCCCCGCGCCGCCATGCTGGGCTGGCAACCCTGCATCTGCCAGCACCCAGGGGACCCTGCCGGGGCAACGGCATTTCCTGGGTTTGCTCGCGGCTCTGGGAAGGGAGCGGGGGCTAGGAGCCAGGACTCCTGGGTTCGCTCGGGGAGGGGAGTGGGGGCTGGGAGCCAGGACGCCTGGGTTCACTCCTGGCTCTGGGAAGGGGAGTGGGGGCTGGGAGCCAGGACTCCTGGGTTCGCTCCCGGCTCTGGGAAGGGAGCGGGGGCTAGGAGCCAGGACTCCTGGGTTCGCTCCCGGCTCAGGGAGGGGAGCGGAGGCTGGGAGCCAGGACTCCTGGGTTCGCTCCCGGCTCGGGGAGGGGAGCGGAGGCTGGGAGCCAGGACTCCTGGGTTCGCTCCCCGGGGTCGGCACTGGGCGCTGTCCGAAGGGCCCCACACTCAGCTGGGGGGGGCCGTGCCGGGTCTCAGCCCGGAGGCTGCTGCCGTGCAAAGGGGTGACAGGAGCCGTCAGCACCGGCCCGGTGCCGGCCCACGGGGGTGGGCGCAGCAGGGGATTCTGGGAGGTGACCCCAAGGCATGCTGGGAGAAGAGCACTACAGCTCCCATGGCAAGGGGCCTGTCAGCTGGGACTCCGTACCACCAGCCGTGCATGGGGCGTGGCTTCTGTGAGGGGCGTGGCTTTGCACAAGAGGGGGCATGGCAATCACGAGAGCACGGTGCACTCGCATGAGAGGCTGTGACAGAGAGAGAGAGAGGGGCAGGGCTTGGCACAAGAAGGGGCGGGGCTTTGCTCAACAAGGGGCGGGGCTTTGCACAAGAAGGGGCGGGGCTTTGCACAAGAAGGGGCGGGGCTTTGCACCAGTGCAGCCCCATGGGGGCGCCACGTAGCGGTGACACTGCTCCCAGCTGCAAAGCACAGAAATCAGACCCCCCCCCTCCGCCCGCAGCCCCCGCGTTACCTCCGGGACCCCCATGCGGCGACAGGCCTCCAGGAAGTTCTCCACGTTCCTCCGGCATTTGGTCTTGTTCAGCTTTGGCTGTGGGGAGAGCAGAGAGGGGTCAGGGGGCTGGGGGGGGTTCGGGGGGGCCCCACTCCCCTCCCCGAGCCGGGGAGAACCCAGGAGTCCTGGCTCCCAGCCCCCCCTGCTCTAACCCACCAGCCCCCACTCCCCTCCCAGAGCCGGGGAGAACCCAGGAGTCCTGGCTCCCAGCCCCCCCTGCTCTAACCCACCAGCCCCCACTCCCTTCCCAGAGCCGGGGAGAGAACCCAGGAGTCCTGGCTCCCAGCCCCCTGCTCTAACCCACCAGCCCCCGCTCCTCTCCCAGAGCCGGGGAGAGAACCCAGGAGTCCTGGCTCCCGGCCCCCCCTGCTCTAACCCACCAGCCCCCACTCCCCTCCCAGAGCCGGGAGAGAACCCAGGAGTCCTGGCTCCCAGCCCCCTGCTCTAACCCACCAGCCCCCGCTCCTCTCCCAGAGCCGGGGAGAGAACCCAGGAGTCCTGGCTCCCAGCCCCCCTGCTCTAACCCACCAGCCCCCACTCCCCTCCCAGAGCCGGGGAGAGAACCCAGGAGTCCTGGCTCCCAGCCCCCCTGCTCTAACCCACCAGCCCCCGCTCCCCTCCCCGAGCCGGGGCGAGAACCCAGGAGTCCTGGCTCCCAGCCCCCGCTCCCCTCCCCGAGCCGGGGCGAGAACCCAGGCGTCCGGGGCGGGGCCCCACTCACCACGGCGGGGGAAGGCACGTGGATGAAGGGCACCGCGCGCGGGCGCAGGTGATTGGCCAGCTGACACAGCACGGTCCCGTTGGCCAGGGCGTCGCCCAGGTCCTCCGCCAGCGTCACGCTCAGCCGCAACTCGATGGCCTGCGGGGGTGGAGACGGGCGGGTGGGTGGGGGCACCCGGGCACCCCCCCCCTCGCGCCCACTACAGGTAACTTACACACAAGGCAGGGGTCAAATTAATTCCCCCGGGGAATCAGGGACAGAGCTGGGGAGAGAACCCAGGAGTCCTGGCTCCCAGCCGCCCCAGCTCTAACCCACCAGTCCCCACTCCCCTCCCAGAGCCGGGGAGAGAACCCAGGAGTCCTGGCTCCCAGCCCCCCCTGCTCTAACCACCAGCCCCCACTCCCCTCCCAGAGCCGGGGAGAGAACCCAGGCGTCCGGGCTCCCAGCCCCCCCCTGCTCTAACCCACCAGTCCCCACTCCCCTCCCAGAGGCGGGGAGAGAACCCAGGCGTCCGGGCTCCCAGTCCCTGATGCGGGATCTTAGCCAAGCTTTCGGGGCCTCGGGGGGTGGGGGGGGCGAAATGGGAACGTTCTTAATGGTTTTGTCTGAATCCCGTGGGCGTGCCTCAGTTTCCCCACGTGCCACTCCCGTCTCTAGGGGGCGGGATCAGTGATGGCGACAAGCTAACGGGGCACAGAGACCGGCCCATGCTCGGGAGCCGGGCGCCCCCATGGCCGGGGCCCGGCCCCTGCGAGGAGCCAGCCGGAGGGGATGGGAACAGAGAACCCAGGCGTCCGGTTTGCCCGGGGGAGAGATGAGGCCCGGAGGTGGGAGAGGCGGGGGCCTTTGGAGGTGTCCCCAGGGGCCCCGCTGTGGGGAGATCGGGGGGGGGGGGGGAACCTCAAGGCGGCGGGGGGGGGGGGGGGCAGGGGGCTGTACCTTGCGGAGCTGGGCTGTTAACTCCTTCTCGTCCTGGTCGTGCGAGCCGGCCCGTAGCCGCAGCGGGTGCTGGGGGTCCGCGGGGGCGTCGTGGGGGGCGCCGGCTGCGGAGAGGACGGCAGGGCTCAGGGGGGCGGAGGGGCAGGGCCGGTGGGCGCGGCGCCGGGCAGGATTCGAACCCCGGCCCTGCAGAGCCGCCGGGCGCCACGGCAGTACCCCGGCCCTCCAGCAGGGGGGGACAGAGCCGCCGGGCGCCGCGGCAGTACCCCGGCCCTCCAGCAGGGGGGGGACAGAGCCGCCGGGCGCCGCGGCAGTACCCCGGCCCTCCAGCAGGGGGGGGACAGAGCCGCCGGGCGCCGCGGCAGTACCCTGGCCCTCCAGCAGGGGGGGACAGAGCCGCCGGGCGCCGCGGCAGTAGCCCGGCCCGCCAGTGGGGGGGGGACAGAGCCGCCGGGCGCCACGGCAGTACCCCGGCCCTCCAGCAGGGGGGCACAGAGCCGCCGGGCGCCGCGGCAGTAGCCCGGCCCGCCAGTGGGGGGGGGACAGAGCTGCCGGGCGCCACGGCAGTACCCCGGCCCTCCAGCAGGGGGGGACAGAGCCGCCGGGCGCCGCGGCAGTACCCCGGCCCGCCAGTGGGGGGGGGACAGAGCTGCCGGGCGCCACGGCAGTACCCCGGCCCTCCAGCAGGGGGGGACAGAGCCGCCGGGTCAGGCGGCAGTACCCCGGTCCGCCGGCAGGGGGGGACAGAGCCGCCGGGCGAGGCGGCAGTACCCCGGCCCTCCAGCAGGGGGGGACAGAGCCGCCGGGTCAGGCGGCAGTACCCCGGCCCGCCGGCAGGGGGGGACAGAGCCGCCGGGCGAGGCGGCAGTACCCTGGCCTGCCAGTGGGGGGGGACAGAGCCGCCGCGCGAGGCGGCAGTACCCTGGCCTGCCAGCGGGGGGGAACAGAGCCGCCGGGCGAGGCGGCAGTACCCCGGCCCGCCGGCAGGGGGGGACAGAGCCGCCGGGCGAGGCGGCAGTACCCTGGCCCGCCGGGGGGGGGGGGGGGGACGACAGAGCCGCCGGGCGAGGCGGCAGTACCCAGGCCCGCCAGCGGGGGGGGGGGGGGGGGGGGACAGAGCCGCCGGGCGAGGCGGCAGTACCCAGGCCCGCCAGCGGGGGGGGGGGGGACAGAGCCGCGCGGCACCACCTACCGGAGCCGGGCTTGATGGCCGTCCGCGAGCAGGAGCGGAAGAGGAAGCTGCTGGGCTTCTGGGCTGAGCCGGGCTCCCGCGCCGGGGGGCTGGAGACCTGTGGGGGGAGGGACTCTGGGGGGCAGGGGGACAGGGGAGGTGAGACCCCGCCCCACAGCGCACCCCTTCAGCCAGGATCAGCTACCCCAGGGGGACACGTGTCCCCTGCCAGAGCTGGGGGAGAACCCAGGAGTCCTGGCTCCCAGCCTCCCCTGCTCTGACCCACCCGACCCCACTCCCCTCTCAGAGCCGGGGAGAGAACCCAGGAGTCCTGGCTCCCAGCCCCCCTGCTCTGACCCACCAGCCCCCACTCCCCTCCAAGAGCCGGGGAGAGAACCCAGGAGTCCTGGCTCCCAGCCTCCCCTGCTCTGACCCACCCGACCCCACTCCCCTCTCAGAGCCGGGGAGAGAACCCAGGAGTCCTGGCTCCCAGCCTCCCCTGCTCTGACCCACCAGACCCCCCTCCCCTCCCCACGGACACTCCCTGGCCATATGTCTCCAGCTGGGCCCCCCCCAAAGCGTTACCCATCCCCTGGCCGTGCCCCCCTCCCCCGCCCGCACTCACCCTGCTGCCGGGGCGTCTGCGGGGACGCCGGGCCAGGGACACCGGGCGGCTGCTCCGCGGCCTGAAACAGAGGGGGGAGGGGGGCGGGGGGGGAAGGAGTCGGCCTGAGTCCTATCGGGCTCCATTTACCCCCCCCATGCAAACCCCTCCCGACCCCAGTCCCTCCCCTCTCACCTGGGTCCTCAGCTTCCTCTGGGGCAGGCTGCTGCTCTCTGACGGGCCACTGGGGGGAGACAGAGCCAGGTGAGGGGGCTGTTCTGGGGGGGCACTTCAACCGCTGGAATAGGGTCCCCGATCCTGGCCGTGGGGGTAAGCGGGGGGGGGGGGACAAGGGGAGCGGCTCAGCCGCCCTCACCTCCAGGGGGGAACAGAGTTAGAGCAGCCCCAAGGCTGCTCTAGCTTATATGGGGCGGGGGGGGCCTGAATCCCAGCAGCTCCAGGGGTCTTCAAGTTGCCTCTGGGCCAAGTGTGGGTCCTGGGGAGACAGGAGCTGCCTGCCAATAATGGGGGGGGGGGGCAGAAGCTCTCCTGGGGGGGTGCGGGGGGGGAAGGGATTTCTCACTGGGGGGGGTCTCACTTGCTGGCCGCCGGGCCCTGCGCGCTGCCGAAGCTGCCTTTGGACGCCATCCTCAGCAGGCTGTAAGAGACGCAGAGAGGGTCAGGGGGGGCGGAGGACGAGACGCCCCCAACCGGCCCCGGCGGGGGGCCCGCCCCCCCCTCACGTACCTGTCCCGCTTCTCCAGCGCCTGGCTCCGCAGCGCCTGCTGCTGCCGCTCCCTCTCCTGCCAGATCTGCAGTGTCTCGGGGCGCCGCCGCTCCTCGCTGGGGGGCTCTTCCCGGGGAGGGCTGGGCCTGGGGGGGAAGGATTGGGGGCATTGGTGGGGGGCAGGAGAACCCAGGCCAGCACACTACAGCTTAGTTTCCCCTCCGGGGGTGTGGGGGGGTGTCGGGTAAGAGGATAACAACCTCCTACAGCTGAATGACAGCTAAGACCCCTCGCCCGGCACGGAGATGCGCCCACCTCTGGGGCGGGGCGGCAGGTTACCCGGGGACCCCTCACCCGGCGCCAAGATGCGCCCACCTCTGGGGTGGGGCTCCTGGTTACCCGGGGACCCCTCACCCGGCACCGAGATGCGCCCACCTCTGGGGTGGGGCTGCTGGTTACCTGGAGACCTCTCGCCCGGCACTGAGATGCGCCCACCTCTGGGGCGGGGCGGCAGGTTACCCGGGGACCCCTCACCCGGCGGGGCGGCAGGTTACCCGGGGACCCCTCACCCGGCGCTGAGATGCGCCCACCTCTGGGGCGGGGCGGCAGGTTACCCGGGGACCCCTCACCTCCCAGAACAGGCGCTATCCGGCTGCTGCTCACCTGCTGCTCGGCGCCTTCTCCCCGCCATCGGCTCTGTGGGGAAGGCTCCTCTCTGCTCTGTGCTTCTCCTGGGGCAGAAGGCAAGAGGGAAAGGATTAGGGAGAGAACCCAGGAGTCCTGGCTTCCAGCCCCACCCCCCCACTCTAACTCCCCAGGCCGAATGCCCAGATTCCTTTGCTGCCGGTCCCGCTTGAAGGCTGAGGCAGCCCCTCCCCACTTGGGCAGGGCTCTGGGGCAGCTGGCACAGCCCTGCCCCACAGTTGTGCCCCCAGGAGCAGTGGGCCTAAGCCAAAACTATCCCTCAAAACTACATCTCCCAGGATGCACCATGGCCACGGACGCCCAGGATGCAAGTGCCTCACTCAGACCAGGGTGCATCATGGGAGATGAGTCCAACTAGGGAGCCCAGTCCGCACGGAAGGAATGGCGGCTTGAGGCATCTAAACTACACCTCCCATGATGCAACTGCCTCCCTCACCCTGAGGCCAGAGTGTGGTGCACCATGGGAGACGTAGTCCGCGGCCCATAGGGGAGAATGGGAGGTGTGAGGCGAGCGAACCACAACTCCCACGAGGCATTGCGGCAGCGGCGCCCGGGGGGGGGAGAGATTTCAGGGTTTGAATATTGGCCAGAAAACCTAAATTCTCTTGGGTCTGGGGACGGGGCCACAACCCCATTTTGGGCCCAGTATGACACCGCTCCCCTCCCCCTCCCGAACCAGTTCCTCCCCCTGCTGGAAGAGAGGACAGCCAACAGGCCCAGAGCGGCGCACTGCATCCTGGGAGTTGTAGTCTCCCCAGCCCCCCCTCACCTCAGCGGGGGCCACGGCCTGCGAGCTGCTCTCCGGCTTGCCCGCCTCCTCCTCCTCCACGCTGCTGTCGATGAAGTCGATCTGCTCCAGGTCTCCGTTGGCTGCGGGGAGGAAAGTGTCAGCGGGGCGGCGCCAGGGCCCGGTGCCCAGCGAAGCCCCGGGACGGTGGGCACCCAGTGGGGTGGGGGCTGCCTGGCACACGTACACCCCTCCCGGGCCGGGCCAGACACACGCGGGGGCTCACGGGTCTGCCGGGGCGGCCGCGTCCGGCACTGCCCCGCGGGTAACGCCGGGACCCGGGTCACGCAGGATCTGGGGCGAGGGATCCCGCTCACCTGCCCTGTCCCGTTTCTCCTTCGGCTGGCGGGGATCACGCACCAGCTCCGCGATGCGGAACGACAGGTCCGAGAACTCGTCTGTGGACTGAGACAGCAGAGGGGGCGGGTGACTCTCGGGCAGGGCTCAGGGGGCACAGAGGGGGGTCAGACACCGGGACTGCCCGGCGCGGGGGAAAGGGACCGACGCCCGTACGTGACACTGACCGACCCGCACACTGTGCGACCCCCCCAAGCCAGCACCCCTAGTCTCCCGTCTGCCAGCCAGCCCCTCTTCGCAGTCCGCCGGCTCCCACGCAGCGCTGACCCATTGCCCATCGCTAGGAAGGGGGGATTGGATGGCACCAGCGCCCGGGGGAGCAGCGCTTGGCTGGGGGCCACGCGGACCGTACCTCGTTCCCAGACCACCGCTTGCTGCCGCTGTCGACGCTGTTGAAGCCGGAGTCCAAGCCGCCGTACTGCCGGCCGGGGTAGAACTCGTCGGAGAGGCTGAGGGGCAGAGAGAGGTGTGGGCAGGGAGCGGTGCTTTGAGATCCTCTGGTGAAAGGGGCCAGAGAAGGCGCTTCACGAACCAGCACAGAGCCCGGGCGGGACAGGGATCAGCCCAGTACAGAGAGAGGGGCAGGGGAGTGACAGAACTAGGCACGTCCTCCCCAAGCTCTCAACAAAGGGGCAGATCCAGAAATAGAACCCAGGAGTCCTGGCTCCCAGCCCCCCTGCTCTAACCCCCCAGAGCCAGAGAGAACCCAGGAGTCCTGGCTCCCAGAGGTGGGGGAGCTCAGTGGGTTAGTATCTGCTGGAGGGGCAAGCAGCGGGAACAGGATGAGCATGGGAATCCACCCTGGGCTGCCCCGTGGGGGCCGGACAAGCCGGGTGGATTCCAGGCCCCCCCGCCCCGGGTAGGCTCCCTTACCAGGTGCCGAAGCCGGTGGGCCGGCTGGCCCGGGCGAAGTCGGCCAGGTCAGGCCCCGTTTTGCTGCAGGCTTCCAGGTTGAGGTATTTGAAGATGTGGATTTTGCCTTTCAGGCAGATCTGGGGCGAGAGACGGGGGGGCTCGTTAGGGCTGGGCTGAGGCGGGGGGAGCCCCCACCCCGTTCCAGAGTCACGGGCCGGAGCCTTTCACCAGAAGCCCCGCCCTCAGAAAGGCTCCGGGCTGGTTCCCCGTGAGTCAGCCATCGGGACAGGTCTGGCTTTACCGCCCCGGCCCAGTTGCCCACCCCCAGGCCCCCCCGGCTCACCTGCGCGGGCGGCGACAGGAGGGGGTTATTGTCCAGCAGGACGGTCTGCAGGTGCCGGAGGTGCCGGTAGCAGACGGGGATGCGGGCGACCCGGTTGCAGGAGAAGTCCAGGCGCACCAGGGGCAGTTCCGACAGCTCTGGAGCGGCAGAGGGGCCCGGTGAGCAGGGCAGGCGCCAGCGGAAACGCCCCAGCCGCCCCACGGCCGGGATCTGGGGGGAGTCCCAGCCCCGCCCCCTGGCGCCGGGGCCGCGGGGAGCGCGAGGGGATGGGGGACTGGAATCAAGACCCGGACCCAACTCCCAGGGCGCTCGAAGGCGGCGAAAGGGCTGGAAAGCTATTTGCGCTCCGGCCCTTTAACTCCCAGCCCCCTGGGCTCGCAGGATTGGTGGCTTCTGTTCCCGCCCCGCGCTCGATTGGCTGGAAGGGGCCCGGCCCCGGGATTTAAAGAGACAGAGCAGCACTGACCTTCGGGCAGGGCCGTTAGCTGGTTCCTCCGGACGTTCAGGTCTCGCAGGGACTCCAGCCGGCCCATGCTGGCCGGCAGGGCCTGGAGTTCGTTGCAGCTCACGTCCTGGGGGGGGGGATGGTTTAGCAGGGCCGCCAACCCCCGCCCCACTCCCTGCCCCACAGCACGCCCCTAGGGCCAGCCCTGCCTGCCCCCCGCTGACCCCCCGCCCCGCTCCCTGCCCCACAGCACGCCCCTAGGGCCAGCCCTGCCTGCCCCCCGCTGACCCCCCGCCCCGCTCCCTACCCCACAGCACCCCCCTAGGGCCAGCCCTGCCTGCCCCCCGCTGACCTCCCGCCCCGCTCCCTGCCCCACAGCACGCCCCTAGGGCCAGCCGTGCCTGCCCCCCGCCCCGCTCCCTGCCCCACAGCACCCCCCTAGGGCCAGCCCTGCCTGCCCCCCGCTGACCCCCCACCCCGCTCCCTGCCCCACAGCACGCCCCTAGGGCCAGCCGTGCCTGCCCCCCGGTGATCCCCCGCCCCGCTCCCTGCCCCACAGCACCCCCCTAGGGCCAGCCCTGCCTGCCCCCCGCTGACCCCCCACCCCGCTCCCTGCCCCACAGCACGCCCCTAGGGCCAGCCCTGCCTGCCCCCCGCTGACCCCCCGCCCCGCTCCCTGCCCCACAGCACCCCCCTAGGGCCAGCCGTGCCTGCCCCCCGCCCCGCTCCCTGCCCCACAGCACCCCCCTAGGGCCAGCCCTGCCTGCCCCCCGCCCCGCTCCCTGCTGTGGTGGGTTTCCCCTGGCAGTCTCCCAGCCCCGGCCGGAGGGCTCCCCGTGGGGCAGGCCGCGCCCGCCGGCCCCACTCACCAGCTGGCGCAGGTGGCTCAGTGAGCCCGTCTCGGCGGGCAGCGAGGCCAGCTTGTTGTTGCTGGCGACGAGGACTTTGAGGGGCAGGCGGCAGAGGCAGGGCGGGAGGGAGGTGAGCTGGTTCCGGCTGTGGGGGGAGAAGGAGCCGTGAGGAGCGAGTCCGGCCCCGATACAGGGATCTGTACGGCGGGCTGGCCACCAAGATCCCCCCGATTTCGCAGGGGCGCCGGCCCGGCCGTTACCTGAGGTTCAGGTAGGTGAGGGACTGCAGGTTGGCGATGGCCGGCGGGATGGTCCGCACGCAGTTGTGGTACAAACTCAGCCCCTCCAAGGAGACCAGGTGGCAGGCGTCCTCGGGCACTTCGGCAAAGCGGTTCCGGGACAGATCTGGCCGCGGGGCGAGAGGGGAGGGTTAGACGCCCCCCGCCGCCTGCACCGAGCTCCCGGGCGCCCAGCACATGCGGGGCCCTGAGCTCATTCAAGGGGAAACGGAGGTGGGGGGCCAAGCCAGGAAGAGGTGTCCTGTCTCCCAACCCCTGCTCTAACCACCCTCCCCGAGAACCCGGCAGAAGGGAGGGCGGGGACGTTGCTTCAGGGGAGGAGAGGGCAGAGGACGGAAGGACGGGGCCCACACGTTCCAGTGAGAAACGAGGCACTGGGTAATGAACCCCTGGACATCCTCCACCGGCCCCAGCCCAGAGCCGGCCTGGCAGACACCTGTGTCCGACACAGGGCCAAGAGCTCTGGCCTGCGCTAGGAAGGCCAGATTCCATGATCGACACAGCCCAGTAGGGAACGAACCCAGGAGTCCTGGCCCCCGAGAACAGAGAGGCCATGGCCTAGCCAGGGGGATCCGCGCAGCGCCCGGCACCATGGGGCTCCCTGATCTCGGTCGGGGGGGTCGACGCAGCGCCCGGCACAATGGGGCGCCCTGATCTCGGTCGGGGGGGTCGGCGCAGCGCCCGGCACCATGGGGCGCCCTGATCTCGGTCGGGGGGGGTCGGCGCAGCGCCCGGCACAATGGGGCGCCCTGATCTCGGTCGGGGGGGTCGGCGCAGCGCCCGGCACAATGGGGCGCCCTGATCTCGGTCGGGGGGGTCCGCGCAGCGCCCGGCACAATGGGGCGCCCTGATCTCGGTCGGGGGGGTCCGCGCAGCGCCCGGCACCATGGGGCTCCCTGATCTCGGTCGGGGGGGGGTCGGCGCAGCGCCCGGCACAATGGGGCTCCCTGACCTCGGTCGGGGAGGTCGACGCAGCGCCCGGCACAATGGGGCTCCCTGATCTCGGTCGGGGGGGTCGGCGCAGCGCCCGGCACAATGGGGCACCCTGATCTCGGTCGGGGGGGTCGGCGCAGCGCCCGGCACAATGGGGCTCCCTGATCTCGGTCGGGGGGGTCGGCGCAGCGCCCGGCACAATGGGGCGCCCTGATCTCGGTCGGGGGGGGTCCACGCAGCGCCCGGCACAATGGGGCGCCCTGATCTCGGTCGGGGGCAAACAGCTGAGCGGCAGACTCCAGTGCTGTCCCCGCGGCTCGCCGGGCCCTGAACACAGGCACGGCTGTCTCCAAGTGGCCGGGGCCGCGAGCGCCTGGCGGGAGGCCAGCCCAGCGCTCCCCCCGCCCGCAAGAGAAGGGCTGACTCAGGACACACGCAGGCTCTGGGCCGCAGCCGCCGGCAGGGTAAATGTTTTGGCGACCGCGCGACCCAGAGAGGCCCAGCCAAGCTGCCGCGAGGGGATTGGACCTGGCCCAGAGCGCGAGGCTCTGGCAGGGGGAGAGCTGCTCCAGCAAGACACTGGCGAGGATCCGTCCTGGGCACCGGCTGAACCGAGCCAAGCTCGATCAGGAGACGCCGGGAAAACCAGAGCGGGGCGGAGGAAAAGCAGGACAAGCCAGCCGCTTTCCCGTGGGAAACAGGGCACCGTTGGGAGCAGCCTCGGCTCAAACGCCCCGGGGCACAGGTGGATTGGCCGTCGCTCGACGCCGTCCCACCTGGGATTTCGGGGAGACGCCTTCGCCCCACCCAAGCGTCTGGACAAGGGTGAAACCCTCTGGCCTGCACTTCACAGGCCATGGGACCAACTGCCCCGGCTGAGATCAGGGCCCGTCGTGCCGGGCGCTGCCCAGACACAGGCCCTGCCCCGGCTGAGATCAGGGCCCGTCGTGCCGGGCGCTGCCCAGACACAGGGAGAGAGACAGGCCCTGCCCCGGCTGAGATCAGGGCCCGTCGTGCCGGGCGCTGCCCAGACACAGGGAGAGAGACAGGCCCTGCCCCGGCTGAGATCAGGGCCCGTCGTGCCGGGCGCTGCCCAGACACAGGCCCTGCCCCGGCTGAGATCAGGGCCCGTCGTGCCGGGCGCTGCCCAGACACAGGGAGAGAGAGGCCCCTGTCCGAGGTTCGGGGGTAACAAAGCACTCTCTCTCCGGGCTCTCCATCTGAGCGCCTGAGAAACGCGGGGGTCCCAAGGAGTCCTTTGGAACAGGGAATGGGGCCAGAAGCTGGACGGTTTCCCAAGGGTGCAGGTATCCGCCCCTGGGCGGCTGGGAAGGCGAGGCGAAGGGACCCCGTAGCACAGACAGACATGGGGCTGGGCAAGCAAACAATTCCCCTTTCTTTCTGGAGAGCAGGATCCTGCCAGCTGCGACCCCCGGGGCTCTCCATTCATCTCCGGAGCACGGACGGCCCCGGAGACAGGAGCGCGGACACACACAGCCGTCGGGTGTAAACACACAGCCATCGGGTCACAGCTGCCGCTCCCGTGCGAGGCAGGAAGTGGAGGCAGCCTGCACTTGAAACTCCCAGACAGATCTAAAGCCTTGGCCGGGAAACCAACCCCCCGAGGGACCCTCTCTACCAAAGGACGGGACTTGGTCCCAGAACAGCTCCTAGATCTGCACCGGCGTCCGCATGGGCAGCGATTCCACCACAGCTAAAACACACCCCAGCTCGCAAGGGTTCGGTTTTTACCGGCTAAGGAGCCGAGCTACACGAGGGTTTGCTGGCATCTGCCGGCGGGCTAGTACCTGCGTGTGTCTTGCCGGGCGACGCCGACGGCTGGCGTTTTAGCCGTTACAAAGCTTTGGCTTTTGGAATCGGCGTCTCCTGCCGCGAGATCAGTATTATCTGACCCGAGACGCCTCGTAATTTCCCGCAACTCCGGAAATTTGAAAGTCGATGATAAAAAATGCAGGGGGGAGGGGGAAATGCTGCGAAATAAACACGGATCTTGTTCGGGGACGTTGAGTTCTGCCGAGCCCACGGCTAGCAGGGGAATTCTCCAATCTGGCCTCGGGCTGGGAGAACGATCACACCTCGCTCGCACGGAGCACGACTGTATTTACGGCAGGGCTGGACTTACTCCCATTTCGGTCTCTGAGCCAGCAGAGAGACCAGGCTTCTTGGGCAGAGAACCAGCGGGAGTGGCAGGCGCGGGGGATTTCGTCGGACGAAAGCCGCCGGCTGTGGGGCGTTTCCGCTGCGGTCGGGGAATCGGGGCCGCGCGGGTGTTGTGTGACTAACCGAGTCGGCGCCAGGGCGAGGCCGGAGTCGCAGCAATTGCTCCTCGCAAGGGAACGGGGCCCAGAATACGGCGCCCGCGCCCGACACTTGGAACTCCTCGCGGGGGGACGTAAGGGAGACGCCAGTCAGCCAGTCTGGAATTGGGCTGGGACGGCCCATTCCCTTGGGTATTATTAACGCCCCCCAGCAGGGAGGGCATCCCAAGTCCTGAGGGGAGTCCGAGCCGGGCTGGCGTGGCTGGCAGGCGGAGGCCGAGGGAGGCTGGAGAAGAGACTGTTGAACCAGTAAATGAGGGAGGGTACGGACCAGCCCCCCGGCAGTAAGAGCAGCAGGGGGCAAACGGCCCAAGTGGTTTGAAGACGAAGCTCGATGGGTTTATGAACGAGACCGTGGCGGGGCGGGCAGGAATCGGGGCGATTTCCAGCCGGCCCAGCGCCCCTTTCCTTCGCCACCTCGCAGCCGGGGCTCTGGGGGCATCTGCCGGACAGGCGAAACGCGGCCCGGGCAGCTGCCACCGGCCGGACAGACGGTGGCCGGCTGGAGACACCCGGGGGGAGGCGAACGCAAAGGGCCGGATCGGCTGAACCGCCAGCCTCCGGCTAAAAATACAAAGCAGATGTTCCCCTGCTCGGCTGACGGGGGCAGCTCCCGCCACATTCCACCCGGGGGGGGGCCGCAGGTGAGACATTCTGCCGGGCCAGAAATAACCCGCCGGCAAGCGCGGCCGGGGGAGGGTGGGAGCAAGTGCTCAGGGGGAGATTAGAGCCGCCAGCCGGCTGGCTTGTGGGGGGGGGACACGGGGCCTGTCCCCTCTGGGGGGCACCGGCTCTCATGCAAGGGGAGAACAAACAGTTAAAGCGGCTGGTTCCCGGCCGGGCGAACAGCTGAGACGGGAGGGGGGTGTGTGTGGGGGGCCGTTCTGCGTTTGAAGTGACACCTCCCCTGCGCCCCCCACCCCGTCCTACTGACCCACCTAAAAATAGCCCTGGCACAGAGCCGCAGATTGGATTCCTGCTGCTCCCGGAAGAGCCGCCTGCCCGCTGGGTTTGCCGTAAATCGCTCGCCCGAGAACGGGCCCCCTTTTCTGGAGCCTATGGGGCAGGTGGAAGGCAGGACAAGAGTGGTTAGAGCAGGGGGAATCTCTTTTGCTCTCCGGCGGCCTGGAGCAGCGACCCCGTGCCTCAGTTTCCCCTCTCTGTGCACCTCTCTCCCCTCTGGGTTCTCCCTCTCTCGAGGGCCACAGCGAAGAAAATTAAGCTGATTGCAAGGAGATTTAGGCAACAGCTCTGGCTAAGCCGGGGCCCAGGGAGGCATTAGGAGGAGAAATCGGCGCCAGGGTCTGGTCTATTCTTTGCGGATTTCGGTCACGGTCCATAGTGCCCGTCCCGAGAGCACTGGGCGAAGGGCGCGGTGCGGTCTCCGCCGGTCCCTTGGGGAGGCCAGGCCGGGCGTGGCCAGGCTGCGCCAGCCGCGCGCAGAGGGAGCGGTGGCAAGTCGCGGTTCTGAGCAGCCGGCAGGATGTGGCTTTCGAGCCGGCAGCGTTCTCCGGGCGCACTGCGTTGCTGCCGGCTCTGGTGCCTCCTGCCCCGGCTTCCTCCTTCGCGCGCCGGGGGGAGGGTGCCGACCCTGCCGGCACACGGAGGGGAGCCCAGACCCCCTCAGGATGCTCCTGGGTGGGCAGAAAGGGACTCTCAAAGCCCCCCGCCCTGAGGTGGGATTACACAGATCAGGACGGGGCTGACCTCCCATGCAGCTCGGATGATTTCCACGTACCGTGGAGGATCTGGGCCCGAGGAAATGCCCCGCCTAGCCCTGGACAGAAAAGGGAAGGAGGGTATTCGGGTGGGGGATACCCCAAGCAGGGAGTCAGGACACCTGGGTTCGCCTCAGTCTCCCCATCCTAGCCCCATGATGGCCCGGGGATCCTCCCACGCCAGGGCAGGGCACGGGTGTTACCCCATTGTCGGCCGGGAGTCTAGAGAGGACAGCTGGGAGCCCGAGGCTGCCCGCTCACCCCCCGAGTCACGGCTGGCCCACAGAGACAGGTTTACCCCGTGGGGGCGCTTTATCCTGGTCACCCTCAGCCAACCCCCTGCCCCGTCCACACTGGGCGAGGGGAGGTGTCCCGGGGTAGCTAGATTGGTTTGAAAGCAGCCAATCCTGTCCACACAGAGAGCAAGGCCCAGCTGCGAACCAGTCCTGCTAGGGGGCTGGGCTGGACCGAACCCTTGTCCTCATCTCCAGCGGCCCCTGGCCCGTCCTGGGGCCCACGGTGCCCTCTCGGGGGTCGCCCCCTTGACGAATTTATAGGGAGCTGACCCGGCCCTGCTCTGGTTCCCGAGATAAACACGAGGTTGCATCACCCGGCCCAACCGAGGACAGCGCGCGTTGCGCAAGGCTCCCGAGTTCCCGTCCACGCCCAGAAGACACCACACAACGAACCGCTGAGCCGACGGGAACGTTTCGGCAGGAATGTGCCGCCCCGGCAGCGGGCCATTGCGGGGCTCGTTGATCCAGCCGAGCAAGGCAGGACGTGGAGTTAGACCCAGACCCGTTCCAACGGGAAACGAGGCACCGGCTTTTCCCCACGGCGTAGGGGACTCGCCGCTGGCCCAAGCTGTGAAAGTCAGAGGCAAAAGGTCGCACTGGGAGCCGATAGTGCAGGGCCGGCTTGGGGGGCCGACACGGAGCGGTTCCTGCCTGACGGAGACCCTGGCTGAGGGTCCGGCCAGCACCTCCAAAGGGCAGGAGACAAGTACCCCGGCCCCGGGGGCACAGCAGCAGCTTCACGTGCGCTCGGCCGGAGGGGCCGGCCAGCACCCCCAGAGGTGCCGACTACGCCCCAAATGCGGCGTCGGGAGCAGATTCTGTGTCTTCCCACGCCAGAGCTTTCGCCTCCTGTGACAGAACCGGCCAATCAGCCCCCCTCGACCCTCCTCTTCCAGCTGATCCCAGCCCACAAATCATGCCATCAACACGTCACATTGGTCACTGGCTGGGGCGTTCCGCCCCGTTCCTACCCATTGATTTGTAAGCCCCCCCCCGGTTTCTAACTGAAATGTTCACAGCTGCACTGAATCCTGGGGGGTTAGTTCGACAACCACTGAACGACGTCGCTGCCGAGATGCACAAAGCGACAACGTCACAAAGCATCACGACACAGTGCACCGTGAGTCTAAGCACTAACAGATCAGACTGCAGCGAGCGCAATGAACCACCCAGGGCTGGAGAGCTCTTTGAAATCCCTGCCGCGGTCAGCCCAGCCAGGACTCCCCAGCATTCAGACACAGAGACGGGAGCACGGCTAGCCTTGCGGCTCGGGCGCGCAGAGACGGGAGTCAGAGGAAGGCCGGTTTCTGCGTTCGGAGTTTGTGCAGCGCCTAGCGCCAGAGGGGACCGGGGCTCCTAGATGCTACCGTAATGCACCTAATAAATGACGCCCAGCACCTCGCGCCAGGGGTCCCGGACTCAACAGGCGCTCCCGCCACACAAGTACAGACGAAGGGACTTGCCCGAGAGGAGTCAGAAAATCCGTGACTCAGTTTCCCCCATCTGTAAACAGATACTTCCCCTGTCTGAAGGGGGTGAGGCTTCGCGGGGGGGGGCTCTTGGCTCCTACAGGAACAGGTGCCAGCCCCGTGTCCAGACGGAACCAGATCCTGTCCTGAGGACTGAGCCGGCTTTGCTCACAGCCCAGCTGAAGGAAAAGCCGGAGTCAGCAGACAATTGACTCACACGCTGCTGAGCGGTGGAGGGGGACTGGGTCACGGCCGGGACTGAGGCTGGCCTGGCAGGGCCCCCCCAAGGCACAGCCGAGGTCTCCATGGCTGCGATTCTCGCAGGCAGGGCAGGGGGCCAGTGGGAAGGGGCGGGCAGCGCGCTAGCCTGAGACACAGAAAACCCGGGTGTAGGAATCCCCTAGCTGCAGCAGACTCCCTGGGTGACCTTGGGCGAGGCAGGCGGCTTTTCCGTGCCTCGGTTTCCCCATCTGTGCAATGGGGATCATAGGCCCTCCCTGCCTCCCAGGAGGGTCAATACATTGGAGTGGCCGGGGGGGGGGGGGCGAGGGGGGAGACGTAGCTAAGGCAGACACACAGCCGAGGTCAGGGCAAATGACCCCCACACCGGTTACCGTCTACACTACAAACTTAGCTCGATTTCCAGCGGTTTTCAGTGTCCACACCGCCCTCCTGACCCGGAGCACTAGCACTGACAGAAGAGGGGCAAAGTGGGGGGCGGGGAGCCCCCCACCCGCCCCGGGGCGACAGCCCGAGCTGTCCGGGTCCGACCAGCCTCTCTCGTCAATGTCACGGGAGCCATGAAACTGATGAGGATGACAGCCAGTGTCCACGGGGACGATGTGCGGCCCTGACCCCGCCGACAGAGGCCCCTACCAAGACCCGGTTCTGCCCCCCTGCATCGAGCCAGCGGCGGCTTCGGGCAGCAGGCCTGAGAACCGTTCTTTGGAGCCCACTTACATTTCTGGCCTTCGCAACATCCCCTGGCAAGGAGTTCCGCAGGTTAGCTGTACGCTGCCTATTCCCTCTGTGGGTGACCCCTGGTTTGTGTAGGGGGTAAATAACACTTCTCTCATCACCTTCTCCACCCCAGTCGTGACTGTATAGACGTCTAGAGGGGCTGCGTGAGCAAGCCGCCACCGTGCCTTGATTTCCCCACCTGCACCGCAAGCGAGAACACGGATCTACGGCCGAGCAGTGCGCCGTGACTTCCAGCCGAGTCCGCACTTCAGCAGAGCCGGGAGCGCTATCGGAAAGGGGATGGGGCGAAAGGGGGACCCCATTATGTCCCGCTGCACAGGGCACCCAGAGGGCCCCTTCCCAGCTTGGACAGCAGAGGCAGAAGGAAGCAATATCCCTGGCAGAGGAACGGCGACCCGACGGCATTCCTCCCACGGCCTCCAACACCCTGGCACCTGCAGCGCGGACACACCCCAAGCCGAGTCCTCGGCTGCTCTGAACAAAGGCAAAACCGGGCCGATCGCGCCGCTCCAGGGAACGTTTCGGGGAGAGGGGGAGAGCTAAACACAGGAACGAAAACATCACTCACGGAGGCTCAGCGAGCCGAGAAAATCAACCTTTAAACACAGCCCGCCATTAAATGACCGAATCCCAGGCTCCTAGGACGACCTGGTTCCCCGTTTCTAGGAGCGGTCAGTCTCAGCAGGCCTCAAGCAGCGCTGGGATTTCTCGTTAAGAGCTTGGGATACAAAACCTGCAGCGTGAAATCCCCGACCTCGGCTTACAACCCGTGACAGCTGGTGGATCCGCGGCACAGAAACCTCGGCGGCTTTAGTGTTGTTTTGGCAACAGGCCTTGGGCCCGGGGAGAGGCAGAGTGACAGGAGGAACACACCGGTTTCCGTGGGACGGAGGCAGTCAGAGCCGATAGGATAAAGGGAGCTGAATTCTCTCCGGGCTCCGGCCCCACGGTGGAGCGGGGCCTCTGGAGGGGAGACCTGGCCTGTGCCAACCTAGCCTGGAGCCCGCTCCGGCTTCTCCAGGGGAATCAGGAGGTTCAGCGAGTACCCCTGCCCCCAACTCCCCCTGCCTACGCTTGGGGGTTTGCGTTCACACCCTCCCAAGTCCAAATCTTGCCCGCGCCGCCGGAAACAAGAGCGAGCCCCCGCGAGGAACAGGAAACTGCCGGAGGGGGGAAGGGAAGCGTGCCAGCCGGCAGGGCGCTGAGGGAGGCGCTGAGCGAAAGGGACAGAGAAAAGCCCCCCCCCCCCCCCCCGTTTCCCCCTCCCCACGCAGTTCTGACACATGTCATCATCTGCCACCGCAAAGCTCTTCGGAAAAGGGAAGAGAGCAACTTCTCTGTTCGCCAGAACACACCATGGCACAGCCGGCGGAAGTGACTGGCCTGAGATCATTGGCCAAGCTAGGAATGGAACCCAGGAGTCCTGGCTCCCAGCCCCCCCTGCTCTAACCCACCAGCCCCCGCTCCCCTCCCAGAGTTGGGGAGAGAACCCAGGAGTCCTGGCTCCCAGCACCCCCTGTTCTAACCCACCAGCCCCCGCTCCCCTCCCAGAGTTGGGGAGAGAACCCAGGAGTCCTGGCTCCCAGCCCCCCCTGCTGTAACCCACCAGCCCCCACTCCCCTCCCAGAGCTGGGGAGAGAACCCAGGAGTCCTGGCTCCCAGCCCCCCCTGCTCTAACCCACCAGCCCCCACTCCCCTCCCAGAGCCGGGGAGAGAACCCAGGAGTCCTGGCCCCCACTCCACTGAACCAGGCTAATAGTGCATGTTACTGGTCACAACAGCACGTAAGGAAATGGGCTGGCATTCGGATTAACGTGACTGGGTGCCTTTAAGCCACCAGCAGCAGAAGGAAATGCCCATGACCCAGCCTTGCCACTTGCCCGGGGCTGAGTGCCCCTGCGGCCCCCCCCCCAACAGCCACGCCGCAGCGGCTCGCCCCTGCGGAGGCCCAAGCCCCGGGGATCTGGGCTCGGCAGCTGCACAGGAAGCACCCGGCACGCGTCTCGTAAACAACGAGGGGGGCAAATCCCGGGGGTGGCGCGAAGTCCGGGGCCGAGGGGCTGCAAGGGGCGCTCTCCCCAGGCCAGTCGTCGGGGGCAGAGAAGAGCCACGAGGAGGCGAGGAAGGGAGAGAACCAAGGATCTCCAGGACCAGGCCGCCCCGTGTCTCGCCATCCCGGCCGCACGCCCCCTTCCCCGCCCTGACAAAGGCCCCACGCCAAATCCCGACCAGCTGAACCCGTCCACGCGAGGGCCCCCAGGAAGAAAAAGGAGACGGGGCAGGCCTGGGCATTCGGGAGAGCGGGGTTCCCTTCCAGCGGGATCTTGGGAAAGTCAGGTCAGCCCTGCCTCAGTTTCCCCATCTGTAAAATCCCTTTGCCTTCTCTGGCGGTTGCCTCCTATTTGCACACTAGGCCCCGATCCCGGGGCGGCCGTAACACCCCGCTCCAGTCCAAGAAACGGTCCATGAAGTCCCCCGATTCGGAGCCGTTTCCCTTCCCGGTGACTCACGAGAGGCTCCTTACACGCCGGGGTAGGCGGACTCGGCGGGCGCCCGGGACAAAGCCCCCCCTGCTGCGACGGTGACCCGGGGCCGGCCCGCGACCGGCACCCCGGGGGCTCGGCGGGCGCCCAGGACAAAGCCCCACCTGCTGCGACGGTGACCCGGGCCCGGCCCGCGACCGGCACCCCGGGGGCTCGGCGGGCGCCCGGGACAAAGCCCCCCCTGCTGCGACGGTGACCCGGGCCCGGCCCGCGACCGGCACCCCGGGGGCTCGGCGGGCGCCACTCTCCGGGGCACAAAGGGCCGTGTGTGTGCCCCCCCCCCCCGGCTTTGCCTCGGCAGCGCCGGGACGTGCAAGCACCCCAGGGTGCTGAGAGTGGCTAACCCCCCCGGGGGGCAGGATTCGGCCATGGCAGGGGGGGCGGAGCCACGGTCAGATTCGGGGCCCCCCCCCCAGCTGCTAGGGGGGGGCGTTGACTCAGCAGTGGGGGGGGGGCGAGACCCCGGGGGTGCACGGGGGGGAGGGGGCGCAACCCGGGCAAAGGGGGCATGGCAGGGCGATGTGACAGCAGCGGGTCAAAGGGGGCGGGGCCTGGCGAGATGGGGGCGGGGCCTGGCGAGTCTCCACAGAGAACAGGGGGCTATGCAGGGGAGGGGGACCAGGCAAAGGAAGAAGGGGCGGGGCCGGCGCGAGACGTGCCGTTGAAGGGGGCGGAGCCGGAGCTAGGGGGTGCCGTTCGAGGGGGCGGGGCCGGCGCGAGGAGGTGCCGCTCGAGGGGGCGCCGTTGAAGGGGGCGGGGCCGGCGCGAGGGGGTTCTGTCGGAGGGGGCGGGGCCGGCGCGAGGGGGCGCCGTTGCAGGGGGCGGGGCCCAGCGCCAGTGCGTTTTGGCGGAGGGGGCGGTCCCAGCGCGAGGGCGGTGCCGTTGGGAGGGGGCGTGTTCCAGCGCGAGGGGGGTACCGTTGGGAGGGGGCGGGGCCCGGCGCGAGGCGGGTGCCGTCGGGAGGGGGCGGGGCCCGGCGCGAGGCGGGTGCCGTCGGGAGGGGGCGGGGCCCGGCGCGAGGGGCGGGGTCTCACCGGCCTGGGTGGTGTCGCTCAGGTCCCAGCGCCGCGCCGCGCCCCCCGGGAAGAGCCGCAGCCGCCGCCCCGCCAGGCTCAGGCTGCCCGAGGCCGCCGCCTCCTCCAGGGCCCGCTCGGTGCCGGGCCCGCCGGGCGGAGGGGGCGGGGGCAGCTCCGGCTCCGCCTCGCCCGCCGCCATCCCGGGACCGGGGCGCTCCGCTCGCCGCGGCCGCTGCTGCCAGACTGACCGGCCGAGGCCGCGAGGGGGAGCCAGCCCCAGCCAAGGGGGGCGGGGCCGGGAGCCCCGCCGGGGCCAATCAACGGGCAAGGGCGGGCCTCGCGGGGAGCCAGCCAGTGGCGCCTGGCGAGCCGCTCCTTTACGCCAATCAGGCTTTTGGAGGGCGGGGCCTAATTCTCCACGGGAGCCAATCCGCTTTGAAGGGGCGAGGCCTCTACCTTAGCCTCACCCAATCACAGCGCGGGGCACCTGGGACAGTTCAGCCAACCAACTAGCAGGAGGCGGGCCGTATCAAGAGCTCAGCCAATCATGTCGGGGAAGGGAAAGTTCCACTTGCCCCGCCTTAGCCAATGGCAGTATAGAAGGCGGGACTAGCCTTTTTGCTGCAGTGACTCATACCCCAGGAGGTGGGGCTTGAGTTCTAGTATGGACCAATCACAAAGGGAGCTCACTCGAACCAATCAGGCTGTGGGGAACGCCTCATCTGACTCGGCCAATCACTCCAGGAGAGGCGGGGCCTTAGTGTGATTGACAAAACATGTGCCTATCAGAACACGGCTCCGCGGGCCCCTGAGTCACAAGGCGGCAACAGTTGAATGCGTGAACTGCCTAGTGCGGGGGGCGGAGCGGTTTAAGCGACTCAGCCAATCACATGCGGAGGAATTTGGTGCACGATATGAGTGACGACTTAACTGGCCAATCAGAGAGAGACTCCCTTCCGGGTGGTGGTAAGGGCCGTGAAACAAGAGTGACAGCCCAGCTGGCCAATCAGAGAGCGAATCACCTCAGGGGAGGCGGGAAACGCACGTAGCGACAGACAGCCGCTCTGGCCAATCTGACAAAGAATCACTCCGGGTGGGCGGTCACTGAGACGTGACTGACAGCCCAACCACCCAATAGCAAGAGAGGGTGATGTGAAAAAGGGCGGGACCTAATATTAAGAGACCATCACTACCTCAGGCCTATCCCCCTCTCGTGCGAGGCACCGTGGTGAGGGGACTCGTTCCCCTCTCGTGCGAGGCACCGGGGTGAGGGGAATTGTTCCTCTCGTGCGAGGCACCGGGGTGAGGGGACTCGTTCCCCTCTCGTGCGAGGCACCGTGGTGAGGGGACTCGTTCCCCTCTCGTGCGAGGCACCGTGGTGAGGGGACTCGTTCCCCTCTCGTGCGAGGCACCGGGGTGAGGGGACTCGTTCCCCTCTCGTGCGAGGCACCGGGGTGAGGGGACTCGTTCCCCTCTCGTGCGAGGCACCGGGGTGAGGGGACTCGTTCCCCTCTCGTGCGAGGCACCGGGGTGAGGGGACTCGTTCCCCTCTCGTGCGAGGCACCGGGGTGAGGGGACTCGTTCCCCTCTCGTGCGAGGCACCGGGGTGAGGGGACTCGTTCCCCTCTCGTGCGAGGCACTGGAGGAAGGAGAAGCGTTCCCCACTCGTGCGAGGCACTGGGGGGGAATTGTTCCAAATCCCACCTCAAGCCCCAGGCTGACCCAGAGAGGACCCCAGGGTGGTGCTAGGGGGCGCTGAGCTGTGGTCAGCAGGGGGCTCTTCCCCCAGCAATCAGGGCTGGCCCCATGCCCCAGTCGGGCTGTGTCGTGGGGAGCAGGGCCGGGCCCCGATGCCCAGTGGGGCGCTGTGGGGCCGGGCCCCGATGCCCAGTGGGGCGCTGTGGGGCCGGGCCCAGGGAGCAGGGCCTGGCTCGAGGTCACAGTGGGGCGCTGTGGGGCTGGGCCCAGGGAGCAGGGCCTGGCTCGAGGTCACAGTGGGGTGCTGTGGGGCCGGGCCCAGGAGCAGGGCCTGCCCTGAGGTCACAGTGGGGCGCTGTGGGGCCGGGCTCAGGGAGCCGGGCCTGCCCTGAGGTCACAGTGGGGCGCTGTGGGGCCGGGCTCAGGGAGCCGGGCCTGCCCTGAGGTCACAGTGGGGCGCTGTGGGGCTGGGCCCAGGGAGCAGGGCCTGCTCTGAGGTCACAGTGGGGCGCTGTGGGGCCGGGCCCAGGCAGCAAGGCCTGGCCCGAGGTCACAGTGGGGCGCTGTGGGGCCGGGCCCGGGAGCCGGGCCTGCCCCGAGGTCACAGTGGGGCGCTGTGGGGCCGCGCCCAGGAGCCGGGCCTGGCCGAGGTCACAGTGCGGCGCTGTGGGGCCGGGCCCAGGAGCCGGGCCTGGCCGAGGTCACACTGGGGCGCTGTGGGGCCGGGCCCAGGAGCCGGGCCTGGCCGAGGTCACAGTGGGGCGCTGTGGGGCCGGGCCCAGGAGCCGGGCCTGGCCGAGGTCACAGTGGGGTGCTGTGGGGCTGGGCCCAGGGAGCAGGGCCTGCCCCGAGGTCACAGTGGGGCGCTGTGGGGCCGGGCCCAGGAGCAGGGCCTGGCCCGAGGTCACAGTGGGGCGCTGTGGGGCTGGGCCCAGGGAGCCGGGCCTGCCCCGAGGTCACAGTGGGGCGCTGTGGGGCCGGGCCCAGGAGCCGGGCCTGGCCCGAGGTCACAGTGCGGCACTGTGGGGCCGGGCCCAGGAGCCGGGCCTGGCCGAGGTCACACTGGGGCGCTGTGGGGCCGGGCCCAGGAGCCGGGCCTGGCCGAGGTCACACTGGGGCGCTGTGGGGCCGGGCCCAGGAGCCGGGCCTGGCCGAGGTCACACTGGGGCGCTGTGGGGCCGGGCCCAGGAGCCGGGCCTGCCCCGAGGTCACAGTGTGGCGCTGTGGGGCTGGGCCCAGGAGCCGGGCCTGCCCCGAGGTCACAGTGCGGCACTGTGGGGCCGGGCCCAGGAGCCGGGCCTGCCCCGAGGTCACAGTGCGGCACTGTGGGGCCGGGCCCAGGAGCCGGGCCTGGCCGAGGTCACAGTGCGGCGCTGTGGGGCCGGGCCCAGGAGCCGGGCCTGGCCCGAGGTCACAGTGGGGCGCTGTGGGGCCGGGCCCAGGAGCCGGGCCTGGCCGAGGTCACAGTGCGGCGCTGTGGGGCCGGGCCCAGGAGCCGGGTCTGGCCGAGGTCACAGTGGGGCGCTGTGGGGCCGGGCCCAGGAGCCGGGCCAGGCCCGAGGTCACAGTGGGGCGCTGTGGGGCCGGGCCCAGGAGCCGGGCCTGGCCGAGGTCACAGTGCGGCGCTGTGGGGCCGGGCCCAGGAGCCGGGCCTGGCCGAGGTCACACTGGGGCGCTGTGGGGCCGGGCCCAGGAGCCGGGCCTGGCCGAGGTCACAGTGGGGCGCTGTGGGGCCGGGCCCGGAGCCGGGCCTGGCCGAGGTCACAGTGGGGCGCTGTGGGCCGGGCCCAGGAGCCGGGCCTGGCCGAGGTCACAGTGGGGCGCTGTGGGGCCGGGCCCAGGAGCCGGGCCTGGCCGAGGTCACAGTGCGGCGCTGTGGGGCCGGGCCCAGGAGCCGGGCCTGGCCGAGGTCACAGTGGGGCGCTGTGGGGCCGGGCCCAGGAGCCGGGCCTGGCCGAGGTCACAGTGGGGCGCTGTGGGGCCGGGCCCAGGAGCCGGGCCTGGCCGAGGTCACAGTGGGGCGCTGTGGGGCCGGGCCCAGGAGCCGGGCCTGGCCGAGGTCACAGTGCGGCGCTGTGGGGCCGGGCCCAGGAGCCGGGCCTGGCCGAGGTCACAGTGCGGCGCTGTGGGGCCGGGCCCAGGAGCCGGGCCTGGCCGAGGTCACAGTGGGGCGCTGTGGGGCCGGGCCCAGGAGCCGGGCCTGGCCCGAGGTCACAGTGGGGCGCTGTGGGGCCGGGCCCAGGAGCCGGGCCTGGCCGAGGTCACAGTGCGGCGCTGTGGGGCCGGGCCCAGGAGCCGGGTCTGGCCGAGGTCACAGTGGGGCGCTGTGGGGCCGGGCCCAGGAGCCGGGCCTGGCCGAGGTCACAGTGCGGCGCTGTGGGGCCGGGCCCAGGAGCCGGGCCTGGCCGAGGTCACAGTGCGGCGCTGTGGGGCCGGGCCCAGGAGCCGGGCCTGCCCCGAGGTCACAGTGCGGCGCTGTGGGGCCGGGCCCAGGAGCCGGGCCTGGCCGAGGTCACAGTGCGGCGCTGTGGGGCCGGGCCCAGGAGCCGGGCCTGGCCGAGGTCACAGTGGGGCGCTGTGGGGCCGGGCCCAGGAGCCGGGCCTGCCCCGAGGTCACAGTGCGGCGCTGTGGGGCCGGGCCCAGGAGCCGGGCCTGCCCCGAGGTCACAGTGCCCAGCCGTGAGGTCAGAGCCCGTCACCCCGGCGCCAGGCTCTGTGAAGCCGTGGGGCGGGCGCCAGCTCACAGTGCCATGTCCCGGGGAGACGGGCGGGCCGGGCGGGGGCAGCCCTGGCCATGCTGGGGGCAGCGCTGTGGGTCGCTGCAGCGTCTGCCCAGGGGCCGGAGCCGGGGGGCGCGGGCAGGGATGGGCGACCGACGCACCGTGAGGCGCCTGCGATACCGGCGGCTCCCGCGCGGCCCCCGGCTCTCGGGGGGCGAGGAAGCCGTGGGGGTGAGCGCTTGTGGGGCACCGTGCTGCGGGGGGCAGGGCTCACCAGGGGGTGCCGTGGGGCAGGGGACGTGTGGGGCAGGGGGTGGGGCTCAGCAGGGGTTGCCTTGGGGCAGTGGGGTGGGGGGCTCAGCGGGGGGCACTGTGGGGCAGGGGTTGGGGCAGAGGTCTCAGCAGGGGCCACCGTGGGGCAGGGGGTGCTGTGGGGCAGGGGGCCGGGTGGGGCTGAGCAAGGGTTGCTGTGGGGTAGAGGGTGGGGCAGCGGGCTCAGCAGGGGGTGTCGTGGGGCAGTAGGTTGGGGTGGGGGGCTCAGCGGGGGGCACTGTGGGGCGGGGGTTGGGGCGGAGGTCTCAGCAGGGGCCGCCATGGGTCAGGGGGCGCTGTGGGGCAGAAGGTGGGCCGGGGGCTCGGCAGGGGGTGCTGTGGGGCTGGTGTGGGGTGGAGGCTCAGCAGGGGCCGCTGTGGGGCAGGGGGCGCTGTGGGGCAGGAGGCTCGGCAGGGGGCGCTGTGGGGCTGGGGGTGGGGCAGGGGGCTCATCAGGGACACCGTGGGGCAGGGGGCGCTCTGGGGCGGGAGGTCGGGTAGGGGATGCCATGGGCAGAGGGCAGGGGAGGACTCCTTGGGGGCATTCTCCCCAGGCTGGCCCTATAACAATCTCCCGCCCCCCTCAGCTGTCCGATCCCGGCAGCGCCCCATGGAGCGAGCCGCGGTCTGGGCAGGGGAATGGCGCCCCTGCTGCCCCACAGGTGCCTGGAGCGAATGGGGCAGGTGGGTGGCCATGGGGCGGATGCTCAGCACTTGGGTGTGGGGCACAGGGCCCATCCCCTGCTCACCCCCTCCCTGCCCTTCCCCCCACAGGCCAAGCGCCCGCGCTGCAGCCAGGGGCTGGGGGGCACTGAGGGCAGGACGGACCCGGGGGGCTCAGCCCCCATCCAGCGCCTCCCCCAGAGCTGGTGAGTCAGCGCAGAGGGCGGGCTGGGGGGCTAGAGCCATGGGTCCGTATAGCCCAGAGGGCCCTATACCCGGGGGACTGGGTCCCATATAGCCCAGAGGGCCCTATACCCGGGGGGTTGGGTCCATATAGCCCAGAGGTCCCTATACCCGGGGGGTTGGGTCCATATAGCCCAGAGGGCCCTATACCGGGGGGTTGGGTCCATATAGCCCAGAGGTCCCTATACCCGGCGGGGTGGGTCCGTATAGCCCAGAGGTCCCTATACCCGGGGGGGTGGGTCCGTATAGCCCAGAGGGCCCTATCCCCGGGGGGGTGGGTCCGTATAGCCCAGAGGTCCCTATACCCGGGGGGTGGGTCCGTATAGCCAGAGGGCCCTATCCCCGGGGGGGGTGGGTCCGTATAGCCCAGAGGGCCCTATCCCCGGGGGGTGGGTCCGTATAGCCCAGAGGGCCCTATCCCCGGGGGGGTGGGGTCCGTATAGCCCAGAGGTCCCTATACCCGGGGGGTGGGTCCGTATAACCCAGAGGGCCCTATCCCCGGGGGGGGGGGGGGTCCGTATAACCCAGAGGGCCCTATACCCGGGGGGGGGGTGGTAAATGTAGCCCAGAAGCCCTACACCGGGGGTCACTCTGGGGGTCCTGCCCCCTCCTCTCCCCCCCCACCCCCCCAGCTGGATCACATCGTCTCCTTCCTGCCGGTGCGGGACGCGGTGGCCCTGGGCCCAGACGTGCCGCTACCTGCGCCAGGCGTGCGACAGCGAGGGCGTCTGGGCGCCGGGTCTGCCGCCGGCTCTGCCCGCGGCTCCGCCAGGAGAGCACGGCCGGCGCCCGCCCCTTGAAGAGAGCCGCCATCCTCAACTGTCAGTACCGCCCGCCGGGGGGGAGGGGGGGGCTCGCACGAGGGAGGGGCGGGGCTCGCACGAGGGAGGCTTGCAGCTCGCACGCCTCACATGGGGGAGGACTGGGCTCACACAAGGGGGGCGGGGCTTGCATGAGGAAGGAGTGGTGCTTCTCACGAGGGAAGCTCGCACGAGGGAGGCACGCAGCTCACATGGCTCACATGGGGGAGGACAGGGCTCGCACGAGGAAGGGATGGTGCTTCGCACAAGGGAGGCCTGCAGCTTGCATGAGGGAGGTGCACAGCTCACATGGTTCACATGCGGGAGGACAGAGCTCGCACGAGGAAGGGATGGTGCTTTGCACGAGGGAGGCGCGCAGCTCACACGGCTCATATGGGGGAGGACAGGGCTCACACGAAGAAGAGGTGGTGCTTCGCACGAGGGTGGGGTGGGGCTCGCATGGGAGGACGGGGCTTACAGAGGGGAGGGCGGGGTTCGCACGGGGACGGGTGGTGCTTCACACACATGATGGGTGGGGCTCGCACGAGGGGGCGGAGCTTACAAAAGGGAGAGGCGGGGCTATGCAGTGTCTACCCCCCCCCCGCTGACCCCACCCCCTGATTTTTCTCCCCACCCCCCCAGACACCAAGGGCCTGTACTTCCAGACCTTCGGGGGGCGCCGGCGGTACCTGAGCAAGTCGGTGGCCCCGCTGCTGTCGCACGGCTACCGCAAGTTCCTGCCCACCAAGGAGCACGTGTTCGTGCTGGACCACGGCGGGACCCTCTTCTTCCTCCGCAACGCCCTGGTCTCCTCGGCCCCGGGCCACCTGCAGTGGAAACGGGCCTGCCGCTACGTGGTGCTGTGCCGGAGCGCCAAGGACGTGAGCGCCGTTGGTGGCAGCGGTGGGATGGTTCTCAACTCCCCCCCCCCCCATTCCCCGCCCCCCGCCTGAGCCAGCCAGTCCCGGGGCTGGGTGGGGAGCGGGCGCCCCTAGAGGGGACCCCATGCCTCACCCCCGCAGTAACACCGTCCCCCCCCACCCCCCCGCAGTTCACCACGGACCCCCGGAGCGACGCCGGCTACCGGAAGTACGTCTACGTGCTGGCGGCGCGGGAGCCGGCGGCGGGCGCCGGGCGGGCGTGCGACTGCGTGGAGGTCTATCTCCAGTCCAGCGGGCAGCGGGTCTTCAAGATGACCTTCCACGCCGCATGCGGTTCCGGCAGCTGGTGCTGGTGGGGCAGGAGACGGAGCGGGCCCTGCTGCTGCTGACAGGTGCCCGGCGGGCGAGGGGCCGGGGGGGCCCCCATAGCCATGGGCTGGGGGTTATTCCTCTGGTTCTGCAGCACGTGGGTCTTACCGTCCTAGACTAAGACAGCGCGTGCCTCAGTTTCCCCATGTACTGAGCCAGTCCGGTGGCGGGAATGGGAACCCCGCTTCGCCCCAAGGGGGCGCCCCCTAGCCAAGGGTTGGGGGGCGGGAGGTAGGGGAGCTGTGGGGCCGGGAGACACACCCCCCGGCGCCCACCCTGACCCCCCCGCCCCCCGGCTCTCGGCAGAGGAGGGGAAGATTTACAGCCTGCTGGTGAACGAGACGGAACTGGACCAGCCCCGGTCCTACACCGTGCAGCTGGCCCTGCGCAAGGTGTCCCTGGTGCCTGCCCCACCTCGCCGTGCGCGCCATGACCTCCAACCAGAGCAGCGCCGCCTTCCTGACCGGTACGGGCCCCCCAAGTACCCCCCATCCCGACCCACAGCCCCCCACGGCTCCCCTTCCCACGGCCCCACCTCGCCGTGCGCGCCATGACCTCCAACCAGAGCAGCGCCGCCTTCCTGACCGGTACGGGCCCCCCGTTTGCCCCACAGCCTGCCCCATAGCCCCCAAGTACCCCCCATCCCGACCCACAGCCCCCCACGTACCCCCCATCCCGACCCACAGCCCCCCACGGCTCCCCTTCCCACGGCCCCACCTCGCCGTGCGCGCCATGACCTCCAACCAGAGCAGCGCCGCCTTCCTGACCGGTACGGGCCCCCCGTTTGCCCCACAGCCTGCCCCATAGCCCCCCAAGTACCCCCATCCCGACCCACAGCCCCCCACGTACCCCCCATCCCGACCCACAGCCCCCCACGGCTCCCCTTCCCACGGCCCCACCTCGCCGTGCGCGCCATGACCTCCAACCAGAGCAGCGCCGCCTTCCTGACCGGTACGGGCCCCCCGTCTGCCCCACAGCCTGCCCCACAGCCCCCCCGCGCGGTGCAACCCCCATCCCCACAGCCCCCCCGTCCAGCTGCCCCCCGCTTCGATCCCGAGAGGGGGCACAGCGGCCTGACCCCCCCCCCCCCGCTGTGCCCCCCTCTCCCAGACAAGGGGGCCGTGTATTTTGAGGTCCACGCGCCGGGCGTCTATCGCGACCTCTTCGGGACCCTCCACGCCTTCGACCCCCTGGACCTGCAGATGCCGCTGGCCCTGGCGCTGCCGGCCAAGGTGAGTTTTGGGGGGTCGGGGGGGGGCTGGGGGGGATTGGGGGGCTCAGGGCCCTGATTTTGGGGTGACTGGGGGTGGTTCTGTGGGGAAGGCCCCGGGGGAGGAGTTCGGGGAGCTTTGTTTGAGTGGGGGGCGAGGGGTGTGTGGCCCCCCCCCCAGACTGTCCCCTTGCCCCGGGGGCCCCCCTGACCCTGCCCTGCCCCCCAGGTCCTGTCCTGCGCCCTCGGCTACAACCACCTGGGGCTGCTGGATGAGTTCGGGCGGCTCTTCATGCAGGGGAACAACCGCTTCGGGCAGCTGGGCACCGGCGACAAGATTCGACCGGGGGAGCCCACGCTGGTGAGAGCCCCCCCGAGACCCCCCTGGAGCCCCAGGATCTCCCAGAGCCCCTCGGGGCCCCTGGAACCCCCAGATCCCCCCCCCCGAGTCCCCCAAGCCCTCCAGAGCCCCTCTGGGTCCCCCACAGCACCCCTGGCCCCCCATTGCCCCTGCAGGCCCCCCCGAGACCCCCTGGAGCCCCCAGGATCTCCCCAGAGCCCCTCGGGGCCCCTGGAACCCCCAGATCCCCCCCCCGAGTCCCCCAAGCCCCCCAGAGCCCCTCTGGGTCCCCCACAGCACCCCTGGCCCCCCATTGCCCTTGCAGGCCCCCCCGAGTCCCCCCGAGACCCCCTGGAGCCCCCAGGATCTCCCAGAGCCCCTCGGGCCCCTGGAACCCCAGATCCCCCCCGAGTCCCCCAAGCCCTCCAGAGCCTCCCGGCCCCCCAGAGCCCCCCCCCGGCACCCATAGCCCCTCTGGGTCCCCACAGCACCCCTGGCCCCCCATTGCCCCTGCAGGCCCCCCCCGAGTCCCCCAGGCCCCCTGGAGCTGCCCAGAGCCCCTGCCGGTCCCCCAAGAGCTGACCTGGCCCCCCAGAGCCCTTCTGGGTTCCCCACAGCGCCTCCCAGAACCCCCAGCACCCCCTGGATCCCCATAGCCCCTGCAGGCCCCCCAGCTCCTCATAGCACCTCCGGGGCCCCCCAGCACCCCACAGCCCCTCCAGGGCCCCCACAGCAACCCCTGGCCCCCCACAGCTCCTCCGGACCCCCCAGAACCCCATAGCCCCTCCAAGCCCCCACACATCTAGGGGCTTCCAGGCAGCCCCCATTCCCAGGCACCTCTGACACCACCCCCCCAAGATCGTCCCCAGACACCCCCAAACCTCCGACCAACTTCCCTCCCCATCTCGGGGCCCCCCCATGACTTGGCGTCTCCCCCCCGGCAGGTTCACGGGCTGCAGTGCCCCCTGGACGTGTGGTGCGGCTTGAACCACTCGCTGGCCCTGCTGCGGAGCCGGAGGCTGGGCCAGGCCGTGCTGGGCTGCGGCTGTGGGGCCGGGGGGCGGCTGCCCGGCTGGCCCAAGGGCAGCGCCGCCTTCGTCAAGCTGCAGGTCAAGGTGAGAGGGGCCCCGCCCCAGAGCCAGCCGCATCGGGGTGGGGGGGGAGCCTGGCACCACGAGCCGCCCCACCCCAGAGCCAGCCGCATCGGGGGGGGGGGGGGGGAGCCTGGCACCACGAAGCCGCCCCACCCCAGAGCCAGCCGCATCGGGGGGGGGGGGGGAGCCCTGGCACCACGAGCCCGCCCCACCCCAGAGCCAGCCCGCATCGGGGGTGGGGGAGCCTGGCACCACGAGCCGCCCCACCCCAGAGCCAGCCGCATCGGGTGGGGGAGCCTGGCACCACGAGCTGCCCCACCCCAGAGCCAGCTGCATCGTGGGGGGGGTGGGGGAGCCTGGCATCACAAGCCGCCCCGCCCCAGAGGTGGCCGCATCTCAGCGCCGGGCGAGGGTCCCGGGTCACCAGTCGCCCCGCCCCAGAGGTGGCCACATCTCGGTGCCAGGCCAGGGGTCCCCGGGTCACCAGTCGCCCGCCCCAGAGGTGGGCGCATCTCAGCGCCGGGCGAGGGGTCCCCGAGGGTCACCAGCCGCCCCAGAGCCAGCCGCATTCCCCCGCCCTCTCTCTCCGGCTCCCCGGCAGGTCCCGCTCTGCGCCAGCAGCCTCTGCTCCACCCGCGACTGCCTCTATCTCCCTGTCCAGCCACGACATCGAGGGGGGGCCGGCCTACCGCGAGCTGCCCCCCAGCCGGGCGCCCCCCCCGCCGGAGAGCCCGGGGGCCCAGGCCTGCGAGCAGTACCTGACCCAGCTGCAGGGCTGCCCCACGCTGGCCGGGCGGCTGGCCAAGGTGAAGGAGGCCGTGGGGGCCCTGCCCTGCCCCCCTGCCAGAAGGACTTCCTGTGGGAGGCGCTGAGCTGATCCGGCACTCGGCCCGGCCCCGCAGCCCCCCGCCTGCAGCTAGCGGGCCCCCCGCCCCCCCCCCCCCGAGTCCCCCCGATCATGGACCACGAATTGACGGACGCGCGCTACAATTGGGAATTAATAAAGCGCCAGAGGAGAAGCCGGCGGCGTGGGTCTGGGGGGGGGGGCAGGACCCCCCAGGGCCCCCTGGGCAGGCCCCTGGCCCGGTACCCACTGCCCCCCCCAGTCCTTGCCCACCCGCCTACGCTGCCTGGAGCCAAAACTGGCCCTCCAGGGCCAGCATCACGCCAAGGGGGAGAGGAAGGTGGGGGGGGGGGGCAGACTCCCCCCACCCCCCCAGTTGCCCCCTCTGGCCCCGGTCAGTGCCCAGCTCGTGAAGATGCAGAGGGGGGAACCGGCGGGTGGCTCTGGCCCCAGACGGCGAAATGGGGCCCGGGGATCTTGGCCCCGGTGAGACCCCCACGGCCAGCAGCCCGGCGGAGGACAGGGGGGCCCGGGCCTACCCTGGTTGCACGGGGCCGGTGAGCACGGCGAAGGGGGGCAGGCGGGTCCGGGGCAGGGCGGGGTCTGTGGGGGGCGTGGGGCGTCCCTCTGTCCCCCGCCTCGGCCTGGGATCTGGCGTGACCGTGTGTCCAGCTCCAGGGCCGAGTGGGGGGGGACCCCCATGGCTGAGGGGTTCAGGGGCCCCCACTTTGTTTTACTGCACGGGGCAGGGGGTGCCCCTCGGCTGGGGGATCCCCGGGCTCTGGCAGCTTCGAGGGGGGGCCCGGCTGGATCGGGTCTGCTCAGGAGGGGCTGAGGGAGGGGGATGAGCTGAGAGGGGGGTGGAGCTAGCTAGGATCAGAGGCAGGGGTATGGGGGGGGCAGATTCCCGTGGGGTGGGAGGGCTCAGAGGCAGGGGATATGGGGGGGCAGATTCCCGTGGGGTGGGAGGGGGCTCAGAGGCAGGGGGTATGGGGGGCAGGTTCTGTGGGGTGGGAGGGGCTCAGAGGCAGGGGATATGGGGGCAGATTCCCGTGGGGTGGGAGGGGCTCAGAGGCAGGGGATATGGGGGGCAGGGTTGCCGTGGGGTGGGGGGGCTCAGAGGCAGGGGATATGGGGGGGGGCAGATTCCCGTGGGGTGGGAGGGGCTCAGAGGCAGGGGATATGGGGGGCAGGTTGCCGTGGGGTGGGGGGGGCTCAGAGGCAGGGGATATGGGGGGGGGGCAGATTCCCGTGGGGTGGGAGGGGCTCAGAGGCAGGGGGCATGGGGGGCAGGTTCCCGTGGGGTGGGAGGGGCTCAGAGGCAGGGGATATGGGGGGGGCAGGATTCCCGTGGGGTGGGAGGGGCTCAGAAGGCAGGGGCATGGGGGCAGGTTCCCGTGGGTGGGAGGGGCTCAGAGGCAGGGGATATGGGGGGCAGGTTGCCGTGGGGTGGGGGGGCTTAGAGGCAGGGGATATGGGGGGGCAGATGCCCGCGGGGGGTTCAGAGGCAGGGATTATGGGGGGGCAGATTCCCTCGGGGGGGCTCAGAGGCAGGGGATATGGGGGGGAGATTCCCGCGGGGGGCTCAGAGGCAGGGATTATGGGGGGGCAGATTCCCACGGGGGGCTCAGAGGCAGGGGATATGGGGGGGCAGATTCCCTCGGGGGGCTCAGAGGCAGGAGATATGGGGGGCAGATTCCCGCAGGGGGGCTCAGAGGCCAGGGGTTAGAAGCCGGGGTGGGGGAGGGGACTTGGGGCGGGGAGACTCCAGGCTCCGCCCCCTCCCGACAGCTGAGCGGGGACCCCCCTCAAGCCCCGCCCCCTGGGGGGATTTTTCAACGTTCTAACCCCGCCCCCGCGGAAAGGCCGAGCTTCCCACGCCCCGCCCCCATCCCCGCCAGCTGATAGTGACATTCCAACACCCCCACCCAGCCTTAAAGGGGACGCGTCTCCCCCTGCTCCGCGGGGTGCCCCATAGGTACAGGGCACAGAGCCCCCCCCCCATACAGAGCAGGGGCCCCCCTGCACTGGGGGAGGGACAGACCTTGGGAGGGGGGCAGACGCGGGGCGGGGGATCCCCTGGGAGCAGAAGGGGGAGGATGGGGAGGAAACATGACCCCCCCCCGACCTCCACTTTCCCCTGGGCTCCCACAGGTTCCCCTTTGGCTACCGGGTCAGCGGGGGGCGGGGGCACCTGGGTGAAGCCATGAACCCACCCACCCCGAAGCCCTCAGGTGGGGGAGCAGGGAGGACGTGCCCCGCCCCCAACTGCCCCGGCCCTGAGCCCAGCCTCGGTTTCACACGGGATGCCCTATGGGGCGGAGTGAATCCAGAGTGACTCCGGGAGTCAGGCCGGGGAGGCAGGGGGACCGGAAAGGGAGCTCGGCTCTGAGGGGACTCGGGATCCAGAGCCGCCCCCGCCCCCAGGAAACGGGAGCCGACAGAGCTCCTACGGGGTGCAGCCCCGTCCTTGAGTCCCCCACGGGCCGGGCGACCCCCTGACACGGGGGCCAGGACCCCCCCCCCCCCCCCCCAGCAGAGTCCGGGCCAAACCCTGGCACAGCCACCAGGGGGCGCATGGAACCAGCCACCCCGAACCCTGAACAAAGCAGGTATCACAGGGGCGGGGAGCCAGGACTCCTGGGTTCTCTCCCCGGCTCTGGGAGGGGAAGTGGGGGCTGGTGGGTTAGAGCAGGGGGGGGCTGGGAGCCAGGACTCCTGGGTTCTCTCCCTGGCTCTGGGACGGGAGTTTGGGCTGGTGGGTTAGAGCAGAGGGGGCTGGGAGCCCGGACTTCTGGGTTCTCTCCCCGCTCCGGGAGGGGAGTGGGGGCTGGTGGGTTAGAGCAGGGGGGCTGGGAGCCAGGACTCCTGGGTTCTCTCCCCAGCTCCGGGGAGGGGAGTGGGGGCTGGTGGGTTAGAGCAGGGGGGGCTGGGAGCCAGGACTCCTGGGTTCTCTCCCCGGCTCTGGGAGGGAGTGGGGACTGTCGGGTTGATGCAGGGGGGGCTGGGAGCCAGGACTCCTGGGTTCTCTCCCCGGGATGGGAGTGGGGGCTGTCGGGTTGATGCAGGGGGGGCCAGTGCCAGGCCTCGATCTCCACTCTGGCCTGTGGGAGCAGCTCCATAGTGCCACGCGCTTGAGCAATTTGCACAGGGATTCTGCCGTGCAGGGGGGGGCCGTGCCCCCAGGGCAGGGGGGTGTCCCCCCAGTACCACACCGCAGGCGGAACGGCCGGTTTGCTCCTTTATTTGGATACAGGCAGCTGGCCGTGGGGGGCTGGGCCGGGTGGCGGGGAGGGCGCGTCCCCCCAGATCAGACCCGACGCCGGCCCCTCCGGGCTCAAGCGTTGTTCTTCTTCGGCGCCGCCCCGCACGGCCGCTTGCTGAGCGTGGTGAGCACCTGGTGCTGCTGCGGGCGATACGGGACCACGAAGCTCTCGGGGGACAATTCGCCGACCCCTCGGGGTCCACCCGGCCCATGAAGATGTAGCTGGAACCTGAGGGGGGCGGGGAAGAGAGAAAATCAGGAGAGGTGGGAGATGCGCCCACCTCTGGGGCGGGGCGGCTGGGTACCCGGGGACCCCTCGCCCGGCGCCGAGATGCGCCCACCTCTGGGGCGGGGCGGCCTGGTGCCCCGGGGACCCCTCGCCCGGCACCGAGATGCGCCACCTCTGGGGCGGGGCGGCTGGTGACCCGGGGACCCCTCGCCTGGCGCCGAGATGCGCCCACCTCTGGGGCGGGGCGGCTGGTGACCCAGGGACCCCTCGCCCGGCGCCGAGATGTGCCCACCTCTGGGGCGGGGCGGCTGGTGACCCAGGGACCCCTCGCCCGGCGCCGAGATGCGCCCACCTCTGGGGCGGGGCGGCTGGTGACACGGGAACCCCTCACCCGGCGCTGAGATGCGCCCACCTCTGGGGCGGGGCGGCTGGTGACCCAGGGACCCCTCGCCCGGCGCTGAGATGCGCCCACCTCTGGGGCGGGGCGGCTGGTTACCTGGGAACCCCTCGCCCTGCGCTGAGATGCGGCCCACCTCTGGGGCGGGGCGGCTGGTTACCCGGGGACCCTCGCCCGGCGCTGAGATGCGCCCACCTCTGGGGCGGGGGCGGCTGGGACCCAGGGACCCCTCGCCCGGCGCCGAGATGCGCCCACCTCTGGGGCGGGGCTCCCCGGGGCCCGCCGCTCACTCACCTTTCTTGAGGGCGGGGCACTGGCGGCAGGGCACGTCGAGCGCAGGGTCGCCCCTTTCTCGGCCTGGGGCAGGTTCAGGGCTCCGGCCTTGTAGGTGTTGAGCAGCGAGACGGTGGCTGTGACCCGGTCGCCGGCCCCTCGCACGGCCGTTTTCACGGTGCCGGTGATAACTGTGAGACAGGGCACAAGGACGGGGGTGAGTCCTCGGGGCGCTTGGCCCAGGAGCCAGGGGAGACCCCCCTCCCTCCCCGGACTCCTGGGTTTCCTTACCGAAGTCATTGGCACAGAAGTGGCTTGGCAGACTTCCCGACCGGCGGCATTTCTGGGGGCACTGAACCTTGGCTGCGGGGAGACGGGGGGGTTAGTGGTCAGCCTGGGGGGGGCAGCCTCCCCCCCAACCCCCTCCCACAAATCTCACAGCCTAGGGACCCCCCCCCCCAAACCTGCCACAACGCAGCCTAGAATAACGGCTGGAGGGGCTGCAGGTCGGGAGTGAGGGGCGCCGGCAGAGCTGGGGGGGGCAGGGCCGGGCTAGCAGGGGCTGCAGGTCAGGAGTGAGGGGCACCGGCAGAGCTGTGGGGGCAGGACTGGGCTAGCAGGGGCTGCGGGTCGGGAGTGAGGGGCACCGGCAGAGCTGGGGGGGGTCAGGGCTGGGCTAGCAGGGGCTGCGGGTCGGGAGTGAGGGGCGCCGGCAGAGCTGGGGTGGGCGGGGGGGCTAGTGGGGGCTGCGGGTCGGGAGTGAGAGGCACCGGCAGAGCTGGGGGGGTGGGGGCAGGGCTGGGCTAGCAGGGGCTGCGGGTCGGGAGTGAGGGGCGCCGGCAGAGCTGGGGGGGCAGGGCCGGGCTAGCAGGGGCTGCGGGTCGGGAGTGAGGGGCACCGGAAGAGCTGGGGGGCGCCGGCAGAGCTGGGGGGCTAGCAGGGGCTGCAGGTCGGGAGTGAGGGGCGCCGGCAGAGCTGGGGGGGGCGGGAGGGGCTAGCAGGGGGCTCTGGGTCGGGAGTGAGGGGCGCCGGCAGAGCTGGGGGGGCGGGGGGGGCTAGTGGGGGCTGTGGGTCGGGAGTGAGGGGCACTGGCAGAGCTGGGGGGGGCTAGCGGGGCTGCGGGTCGGGAGTGAGGGGCGCCGGCAGAGCTGGGGGGGGCTAGCGGGGGCTCTGGGTCAGGAGTGAGGGGCGCCGGCAGCACCGCGCATGGTCCGGGTTCGCACGGGCCCATCTTACCCGGCGTCTGGGCGCTGCTGGGGGGCCCGGCCTCGGGCAGGGCCCGGGCGGTGGGCTGGGGCTCGGGCGCCGGTTTGGGTTTCCCGGCGGGCTTGGGGCCGGCCTGGCCCGGCTTGGAGCCGGGGAAGATGCCCGGGGCGGGTTTGCCGGGCCGGTCGGGCGCTGCCGAGGGGCTCTTGACGACGTAGGAGGCGGCGAAGCCGTCGGCCGTGACGCTGAGATCCGACACGAACTGCACCAGGAGCTCGCTGCCCTCCGAGGAGATGGGGCTGCGGGGGAGACGGGTCAGAAAACCCCGGCCCCAGGGCAGGGACGGGCTGGCTCGGGGGGGGGGGGAGGAAGGGGGCGCAGGGGAGGGGAGGGGCGGCCGGAGGGGAGGGGAGCAGGGTGGAGGGCTGGGGGAGAGGTGGGGCAGGGTGGGGTGGGGGACGGGCAGAGGAAGGGCGAGGAGAGGGGGCCGGGAGAGGGACAGACGGGGGGAGAGGGGGCAGGGGGGGGGGTGGAGGGGCTGGGGGAGGGGCATCCTGGGGAGGGGAGGGGGAGGGGGTCAGGGTGGGGGAGCGGGGAGCTGGGGCTCGGTCAGGAGGAGGGGGAGGGAAGGTGGTTCACCCGGGGGTGGGGGAGGGGAGGGGAGGGGAGCGGCTTACATGGGAGGGGGCTCACCCAGGAGGGAGGGGGTAGGGGAAGACGGGGGAGAGGGGAAGATGGGGGGAGGGGGGCTCCCCCGGGGAGGAGGAGGGGGCGGGGCAGGGTGGGGGAGGGCAGGGGGCTCACCCAGGGGGGAGGAGGGGGCGGGGCAGGGGCTCACCCAGGGGGAGGGGGAAGGGGAAGACGAGGGAGGGGGTAAGACCGGGGGATGGGGGAGGGGGGCTCACCCGGGGGGGAGGAGGGGGAGGGGCAGGGGGCTCACCCAGGGGGGAGGGGGGAAGGGGAAGACGAGGGAGGGGGGGAGGGGAGGGGGGGCTCACCCGGGGGGGAGGAGGGGGGAGGGCAGGGGGGAGGGGGAAGGGGAAGACGAGGGGGGGAGGGGAGGGGGGGCTCACCCGGGGGGAGGAGGGGGGAGGGCAGGGGGCTCACCCGGGGGGGAGGGGGAAGGAAGACGGGGGAGGGGCAGGGAGGGGATGGGGGAGGGGAGGGGGGGCTCACCCGGGGGCCCGGTCCCCGCAGAACTTGCCGACGCGCCGGGAGTCGTCGCTGGCCCCCCCGTTGAAAATGGCCACGTAGTCGTAGCGACAGTGGGTGTCGCCCTCCACGTCGAACTTCCCGAAGGTCAGTTCCACCACCTGGGGGAGATGGGGGTCAGCCCCGCCCCCACAATTCCCCTCAGCCCCGCCCCCTCTGGAGCCTCCCCCACAATCTCCCATCAGCCCCGCCCCCAGAGAGCCTCAGCCCCGCCCCTGGGACCTCTGCCCCGCCCCCTGGAGCTTCTGCCCCGCCCCCACAATTCCCTCAGCCCCGCCCCCTCTGGAGCCTCAGCCCCGCCCCCACAGCCCCATCCCCCCACACGAACCGTCTGCATCCCCTGCCCCACGGACCCCCCCCGTACCTGGCCCGGGGGGGCGATGATGTGCCAGGAGCAGCTGATCCCGGCCGGGTAGTTGCTCTCGGGCCAGTTCGGGGTCTTGAGGCTGCCCTGGGGCTTCTCCAACTTCCCCCCACAGAACTGATGCTCTGCAAGACAAGGGGGCGGGTCAGCGAGGGGGGGAGCCCCAGACCTTGAGGGGGGGCCCCACAGCGCCTCCGAGCGCCCATCCCCCCCGCCGGGCACCCCCTCGGTAATGGGGCGTGCGCCAGCACAGAGCGGAGCCTGCAAGGAGAGGCGAGTGTGCAAGAGCGAGTGTGCTGGTTGTTGCAAGGCATAGGGGTGCACAGGAATTGTGCAAACGAGTGTGCAC